>JAMKCH010000357.1:0-84730 GCA_023653785.1 Ophioderma brevispina
CAGAGACACCTGTTTTCACACAATTTGTATTCAGCTACCCATTTAAGTGACCCCATTAGAGCTACTGTCTCGCTGTATCATTTTTGGTGTGTGGTGTTGGGTAAGGGTTAAGCACTTTTACCTTCTGTGTCATTGCTGTAGAATTTATAGAGCCAGCGAAAATGAATAAGGCATTCTAAAGTTTTATCCCAGCTTTAATTCTGTAGTGTCATATGACGTTTTACCCTCCCGCGTGGCTGTTTGACCTTCTCAAAATGGCCGACAACTTTTTCAAATTGGTCGCGTTTCTAAAGTTCTTATCCAAATAAATCCGGTAATTGCGTTTATCTTTAAAATTGCCAATGCGTCTTTCATTACCGCTAGGTGAATCAGCACATCATACACTTGGCATATTCAATGGGCTGAAAGAAATGGACCAAGTGTTGAAAGACCACTGAGATAAAACAAAAGTTTTCAAATTTTACGCCCCCTATTATCGTTGAGACGTCAAAACCGTGTACCTCTTGTCAAAGGTAGTGAACCCCTTGCGTTTGTGCGAATTTTGTTTTCACTCTGGCGTGCCATAGATATGCATGTTATTCAGCTGGCGGCCTTGTAAGAGGTTTTTTAAACTTGCATATAATTACAATAACATGTTGGTGCTGGACACCAATGTATGCCCCGTCGCAATGGCAGAATGTATTTGCCAACATCCGAAATAGCAAGAAAAATTGAGAGATAAATAACACTTTCCAAAACAAAACATGCGAGTGTAATTGAACTTTTATTTGAAAACTGATGGATAAATAGTGGATCCGTAAACTTATATTAACTCAAGTTCAGTATACTCTTGTTCAAGTTTACTGTAGTACCTAAATAGTCGACTCGACCTCGTAACTGATGTCAGCTGGCAAGAAATTGTCAATATTTCTGAATATGCAATATATAACCAGCACTGCTGGCACTTCGCCCCACTGGCCTGATATTTAACCCCACTTAAACACGTGGAAAATAAACCTTTGTACAGATCCAATATAATTGTATAAACACTGAAAATACAATCAATCGCACACGTATCAACATTTTAAATTTAATAATAAGATATCAAATTGAATTCTAATTTTGGTAAATAATTTGAAGTCTCTTTTTTCTGCTTGGCGGTTTAGATCAATGTGGAACCGAAAAATCGTTTAAAGTGACAGGAGGAGATTTTTTTTAGGATAAGAGTTTCTCCTCAAATTTTGATCGGATGTAGGCCACCTACCGAGAACGGTTTCGTCAATGTTATTGCGAAAACAACCTTGTTTTGGAACTTTGCCTGCTAATCGTAATCGTTCCCCATAGAAACCATGCTTTTTACTTTCTTTCTGCTACGAAAAACTACAAACATCACCGTATTACATAAGACTGCGTATTCGGCTTATTCACTTCAGGTGTGATCTATACATGGTAAGCATTCCAAATATGTAAAAAACCGGGGTTCGAGAAAAATTGGGGGCGCTTCTTTCTGGAAATCTCTCATTCTCTTAAAAGCCGCATGATATACTTCGTCGCAGCGAGCGATTGATGTGCGCAACACCGGATTTTTGAGCCAAGATCTAGTGTTACGCATACTCACGAGCAGAAATCGCTCATGGCGACTGGAAGTATATCATGGGCTTTAGGCTAATCGCTGCATATATACATATCGTCGGCTGAATGCAAGACCAACGTAAGTGCATTTTGACTAATTTTACAGGAGGAACATTTTTGTGTTTCTATTGGCTTCTATAGGTGGTGTGTCCCATCTCCTAACAGTGTAATGGCAATAGGAAATGGATTGTATGATGGAAAATCCATTATTTTCCTCCTTGATAAACGTAATATTTTTTCACAACAGAAGAGAACGTAGTGAAATCAGTTATTTTCTTGTTAATGCAAGACCAACGTAAGTGGCACTTACGTTGGTCTTGCACTGTAAAGGTGCAAAATGTTTCATACAAGACCAACGTAAGTGCCACTTATGTTGGTCTTGCACTGAAAAGGTGTTTACCCATAAGGAAGCTGATTTGGTCTTAATCATTTCGGGTGAGGGCTTTTGTATATAAAAGCCTTACAACCATGCAAAAATATCGATTTTGAACAATCTTGAGGGCGCACTATTTTTAAAATGTGCCAGTGTCTCTTTAATGCAAGACCAACGTAAGTGCCACTTACATTGGTCTTGCATTAGCGGAAAAGCGCATTGCACATACGTTATCTTCTTTATCTAATTAAAACTTTTTTAATCGCTTACATATCTTCACACATAGTTTAAATTATGCGCGAATACCTCCTCTTTCAAAATTCACCAAAAGCTCAATTTCGACAAAAATGTCACTTATGTTGGTCTTGCATTCAGCCGACGATATATAACATTATGCATAATGCACAGCATGAGGCAAAACGAGACTTCCCGCCCAAGCACACTTTTCGTGCAAATAAATTATTCATCATTATAATAATGGTTGAATTGGTTATTTGTATTTTCAATTTGCTTCAAGAACAGATTTTTTTCAGACCGCTTAAAAGTGCCTTATTTATGCAAGATGTGCAATAATTACTGTTTGATAATGTCTATGTTTCCAACTGAGTGTACTCTATTTTTATGTTCCGTACTTATTATGAAGTCATTTTAGAATGTTTACTGAGAAAAAGAAACATTGATATGAAGTAACAAGAAAAAAGATCAAGCTTTGCAATTGTGTTATGGATGAATTCTTTCCAATCAATATCATGCATGATTCGATATTGTGTTAAGTTATCCCATTCTGTGAAGTGACACAATTGGTATTTTACCCTCTCTTAGAATATTAGTAGCCATATCTCTAGATTCCAACAACCAAATCGGATGCCAAAAGCCAATTATGTGCTTCACTGAGGTTTTGAGTGTCAGTTGTTGTTGTTGGTTTTTATCATCAACTCGGACAACTTCATTCTGATTCACACTGTACTTGAATGTATTAAGCCGGTGTGAAAGGAGATATGGTCCGGCAGGAACCACAGTCCGGGCTCCATAGACGACAACGGAATAAAGCGTGAAACTAATGTTACGTGAAGAGTCAACTGAATCGATTGCCCTATTGTTCACCATTGTTCCCGGACTGTGAGACCGGCGGACCATATCTCCTGCCACACCTGACCATGATTCCAGCGGATTCACCGTGACAAGAGGAGGTATAGTGTTCTTCCCACAATGCATTTCTTTTAATAATTTCGTTTGCACTGGTTGTCACATGAATTTATACTAGTGACAAAAAGTACTTGAATTGTAAGATTGGGATGTGTTCTGTTTATTTAGGTACCTTTTTGTCACTATAAACTCATGTGACAACCAGTGCAAAAATTGTATTGGAAGATTTGCATTGTGGGAAGAACCAGTGGCGGATTTAAGAGTCAGCAGTGCCAGCAGCTGCTGACAGGGCCCCCCTAAAATATTGCTCTCAGGGCCCCTTCGGACACACCTTCGACGCTCTAAAGTGCGACATATTGGGTGGGTTCTGGTGCTGATAGGCCCTTTTCCTTAAATCCGCCATGGAAGAACACTTATACCTCCTCTTAACCATGACCCTTGGTTGTGAGGTATGGCGGTCCTCTAAAAATCCTGTTTCTATAAATGAAAAAAAAAAGTTGCCCAGAAATTGAAACCAGTGTTGCACATTCTCAAGAATGGAAAAATACCGAAGGCATTGTGGGAAAAATGGATGCGACCGTCGAGATGCGTGTTCACTTTTCTGTGTCTGCGAGCCAGAAAGTGCCAGACAAAAAACGTTCAATTTTCTCGCCTAGGTTATATAGGTTCAGACCAATTACGATACATTATCCAAAACAAAACATAGTAACGGACCCTCTGAGGCAAATACTTTCATAGAACCCTTTCGTTTTCGGGAGATATTGGAGAGATTTAGTTTCATTTACACACATTCGCTTTACGGCGGTCCCCGGTAAGTTTTCCCACCTATGGAAAACTTTGATTTGTCAAAAAATTGATTTGCTCCCGTTAATAATTATATACCACGAAAATATGGCGCTCGCTCCTCCTCAATTTGATCTCTCAAAGCAAAGCCTTATTTATCTTTGTTAATATATGCGGTTTAAATTACTGTTCAAATGAGCAGGGATATTTTGACGGAAAGAACTGACACTAAATTAATGACTGGTACTGCCGATGAGGTCCAAGTGCCAGTCATCTTCTCGCTGAACTGATATGCTGTTGATTGTTTGCGTGTGTGAAAACTTTGAGGTACTACAATCATCGAAAAAGTTCTTCGAACGCCTGCATTTACCGAAGGTCCCAATCCGTGGTTGAATTGTATGACATACGAATGTGATTGGTTTGATTTGAGGATGCCAAAATGATGCAGACTCAGGCGTCCTCTGCCCCCCTCCCCCGAATCAAGTTGATACAATTTGGCGAACTGAACAAGACATTGACGTTTTCCACATTGATGGGGTGTGCGGGGGAGCGTTTTACATGTATAGACAGAAACGTGATCAAAACATTTTATTTGAGGGGGGATTGAGGTCAAATGAATGAAATTAGGTCCAACGGAGACAAAGAGATGATATATCCATAACAATTATTTTGTGGACAATATTTACACTAAAAAACCTTGTAAACCCTTGTACTGCATTTAATGAGTTTTTGTGTACCCGCACATCGTAAGAGTAAATCCGTCTGAAATGAGTTTAATTTTACCCCGCTATATACCTAGGAATAAATCCATTTTTTAAGTGAGTCTATTTTTACAAAACTTAAAACGCCTGAAAGTAAATAACCAATCTCTAATTAATGTTACTGTTGGCCCATTATACTCCAACATGATTAAAATTACAACGACCAATATTCAGAATTTCACAGACTGAGGAAAATCAAAGGATTTTCGGTCGTTAGTGCCCAAATTAGGAATTTGCCGGTTTTGTATGTACGGGAGACTTTAAACATTCTGATTTTAAAACGAAAATTCGCACGATACCTACAATTAACAGTGTGAGTTTTATACATGTATAGAAAAATGATAAAATAGGTTTAAAATGGCTTGCAATTTATAGAAACAGAACTTCGTTCTCACGTGACGGTCAAAAATGCTATTTTTACGTGAGGTTTCAAATGTTTTTTACGGCTAGTAAGCAGATGCAACAAAGTTTACAATATGGTAGTAGTTTGTGTCACAGCCTGCGAATGATATTATCGAAATTAGTACGGCGCGAGAGATTAACGTTATCAGTCCGTCATAGCGAATGTATGCAAATGAAACTAAATCCCTATAAAATTACAATCAGTGGGCGCGGCGACTTGGCTATCTTCAGATTTTGCCCTTTCTTGATTTTTAAGTTTTGAATTCAATGGTGTTTGTTTTTTAAATATTTGTGTTTGGTTTGTTTTTGTTTTTGTCTATATGTCTGCTGTACTCTCTGGAACGTGTTTTTGTTTGTTTCTTATTGTTGTTGTTGGTTTTTGTTCTTGTTATGTTCTTGGTGGTTGTTTCTGTTTACACTTGTTAGTTGGACTATTAGTTATGAGGTTCAGCGTCGATATGGTATGGGAAATACCATGCGCGAAGTATTATACTGGGTGAAGCCGAAGGCTGAACCCCAGTATGACACTGAGCGCGTGGCATTTCCCATACCATATCGACGCTGAACCTCATAACGAATTTATCATACCACTAAAATTAATTAATTTAATTAGAAAGAGATTAATGTTGTCATTTTAGCGTTTTTTCATGCTTTTTAACACTTTATTTATAATTCTATTACCTCTTCTGCCCATTATTGAAAATGGAACATTCTGGTTGGTCAGTTTACTTAGACCATGAGGCCAAAGCGAAAAAGATCCTCGGATAAGGACCAAGGTGGCGCACCCCTGGGAAGTACATAATTCTTCCAAAATAATTTTCCTAAAATTATTGAAATCAGTTCTACGTGTGTTCTCACGTCTAGTATGTGCACATACTGTCTTATCTGACATTTTTTTACTTTTTTGAGATATTTTGCATATGTACTTATAATGTTATGGTCTATACATGCACAAAGTTACAATCTTGAAAGTGACCTAATTAGTGAGATATTAATTAAGAATTTTGATCAATAAGCTCAAAACTGCATATCGCGATTTCACATACTGTCTTATGTTCATGTACACGTAATTTCAATAGGCGTATAATAATTAACGTTGTTCGTAAACAAAGCTGTTTACGCTTTTCACATACAGATCTATGTGCGTCGTATCTGCCTCGTGCGTGAACATGACGTGTTTCACATAGAGATCTATCTGAATGCATTGAAATATAACGGTGAAATTTGCGTCGTATGTGAAAATACAACATTTTTTGCGTTTCACATACAGACTTATGACTTTGTAGTGTTTAATTCCATAGTACAAACATGACATCTCCCGGTAGAATTCCAATGGCGATTTTCTCGAAAACGGCATTTGGTCAGATAAGGCAGTATGTGATGTGGGCGAAGAAATGTCATCTCAATTTATGCCCTGAATATCAGTGACTACCAGATGTACACCAGATTCATTGACTTCAGCAAATAATGGAGGCTATTGATAAGTAAATCCGCTCGGTATGTAGAAGACCAAACACTTCACAGATTCCTTTTTCATCTGGAACTGCAGAGCCATTGTTATTATCCATGCAACTGAAAAGATTGCAGGTGTTATACCATCACCCCGATTTAGATTAAGCTATTTTTCGTGACGTGGAACACAAATTACCTGTCCTCTTTCACGAATAAATAAAGTTAGAGGTTCTACTGTGTGTTCAATTTTCTTTGACCCTATATTTCATCCTTTATTCGAAAGGGAAACGAAGGTGAACCAAGCTCATGAGAAAAAAATGTTTGGCAAACTGTGACCTAACATCTTTATGCGGAACCAAACGCGTAACTTGCCGCGTAACCCCATTTCTATGCAATTTATTGCGTTCATAGCAGAAATCGAAAATCATTCACCTATATGAAATGCAGGTGAACCGGTGCCGAACAAACTTTTAATCGAATAGAAAAGAGGTCCTATATTAATATGATTAAGTTATGGGTGTTGGTTCTGCACC
This sequence comes from Ophioderma brevispina, assembly GCA_023653785.1. Taxonomy (NCBI): domain Eukaryota; kingdom Metazoa; phylum Echinodermata; class Ophiuroidea; order Amphilepidida; family Ophiodermatidae; genus Ophioderma; species Ophioderma brevispina. The sequence goes on from JAMKCH010000357.1 coordinate 7,062, forward strand.
AAGATATTAGGTCATAGCTTGCCAATCAAAATTTCTTTCATGCTTTTTGCTCATCTTCGTTTCCTATTTGAATAAATGATGAAATATACGATCAAAGTTATTGAACTCCCAGCAGAAGTTTGAGTGACTGAGACTGTAGCTCAATCTAAATCGGGCGGTGAAAACAATTCAGAAGCTTTTAACGTCATGGACAATAACAATGGCTTTGCAGTCCCAGAGAATCTGAAGTCCGTTGTCCTATTCATAACGGGCGGATTTACTTATCAATAGCACCATTATTTGCTGGAGTCAATGGAACGTGGTGTACATCCTTGATCACTGATATACAGGGAAAAAAGGAGATGACATTTAATTCATTTTCAAGAAAATCTGCACATTCTAGAAGTGAGAACACGCGTAGAACGGTTTTTCATAATTTTAGACAATTTTTTTAGTAAAATTATGTACTTGTTAGGGGTGCGTCACCTTTGTAAACGCTATGAGATCTGCCCGCTAGCCTAACTGCCCATTATTCTACAATAATGGGTCGCAAATACATTTTCTTATTAAATCAAGATGTTTTAGGTAATAGAATAGAAATAAAGGGTTTGCAGTATCATCTACGGACTCATTATGTGTCCTCGGCCGGAAAAACTTAAAAATAATGGGCTCGGCTGCGCCTCGCCCATTATTTATTTTTACCCGACCTCGGACACATTATTCGCCATAAACGATGCTGCATCACCCTTTATTTCTTAAATAAAGCTCGATTCACATGTACTCTCCCATTCTAATAATGGTTTATTCCGAAGTATTTGTATGCCTCGGATACGCGGGCTAGTAGGCGCGTACGGTACGCATCAGTCATTGACATAATACGGGAAATACGGGGAACGCGGCTCCTTTGAAGTTTCACTTAAAACTAGTTGATGGTATGATAAAAAAAAACTTACCTGGTGAGAATTGCTGACTTTCTGATTGTATAGTTTCACCAGATGAGGTAATTAAACGTTTAACAAATATGTAATGACATCGTGGATTTAAACTGACGTTAAACGTGGTACTTATAATGTCTCCAGAGCAAGGCTGTTCTAACAGGACGTATTCAGTGATGTTATTCCCGCAAACACAAATGAGTATATAAAATACATGAACACACCCATTTTCGCTGGTGGTGACGGTAATGGAGGTACGCGTGACATCAGAAATCAGAACAGGATATATAGCATCTGAAAATATAGTCATATATATTGAATCAGGCAGGTGACACTGTATACAAAATTAATACCCATAGACGATTTCGATATCAAAAGTAATAGCGCCACCAATTTCGATAAGCTACCTAATTAGAATCTGATTTATGCAGTATGACGTATGGACCGGGGATGAATTTTATAGCGCCACGTACGACCGCTGTACAAGGAGATATGATCCGGCAGGAACCATAATCCGGGCTCCATAGACGACAATGGAATAAAGCGTGAAACTAATGTTGCGTGAAGAGTCAACTGAATCGATTGCCCTATTGTTCACCATTGTTGGCGGACTGTGAGACCGGAGTACTACTGTATATCTCCTGCCACACCAGCAATCGATAAGCTACAGATTTCATGCAGTATGTTTCCACTCTCTTGATCGAGTATCCTATCCAGATTTATTTGATTGAATGTAATCTTATCTTTATTTCCAGTTTCAAAAAGGATGAAGACGTCGTTGTACCAAGCATGAAAAATGATTGAGTAACAGTTGCTAATGAAATCCACCATCATCTTGCAATTTTTGTTGTATCAATGTCAGCAATCATTTAAGTTGGCAGATCTTTAGCGTACCTATCTAGCAAAGATCCACACGAACCTTTTGGTTGGATTATTATTGTTATTATTATTATTATTATTATTATTATTATTATAATCATCATCATCATTACCATCTTCTTTATTTCTATAATATAAACTTGGTGATATTTGTTCACAAAAGAGCTTTATTAAATATTGGAATATTTATATTCCAATAACAAATCATATGATAACATCATTTCGCCTCTGATGAACATATTTAACCAATCACTTCTCACCGGAACTTCCCAGATCACCTCAAATCAGCCAAAGTCATTCCTATTTACAAAAACAAAGATGCACATAACATTGCAAATTACAGGCCATTTCTGTTCTTCCATCTTTTTCAAAACTACTTGATAAAATATCATGTACACACGTCTGTCTACATTATTCAATAAGCACAACATTCTTGTCGATGAACAATACGGTTTTAGGTCCAAACGCTCAACTTACATGGCACTCCTTGAACTAACAACCAGCCTCAACCTTGCACTAAAAATAAACTCCACACCATGGGGGTATTCCTGGATCCCTCCAAGGCTTTCGATACCATTGACCACAACATTCTTCTTCACAAGCTTTATCATTACGGTGTCCGTGGAGTAGCCTTGGAGTGCTTCAAGAGTTACCTTACTAACCGCTCACAATCCGTCTACGTACATTCCACCGCATCATCCATCAACCTATCACAGTGGGCGTCCGGCAAGGCTCAATCCTTGGGCCCCTACTTCTCATCATTTACATGAATGACATCACCAACATCTCTAACACACTAAAACTAATCTTATTTGCAGATGACACAAACATTTTTCTCTCAAATCCTAACATTAATGCACTTTTTTAACAACATGAATCATGAACTCGCAAAAATCACTGACTGGTTTCGGGCTAACAAACTTTCTCTCAATGTTTTAAAACTAACTACATGCTTTTCTCTACACACAACACTAATCACAATCAAACATTAACAATAGATAACCAGCCAATCTCCCAGGTACACTCAACCAAATTTCTAGGCATCACAATCGACGACAAACTAACATGGAATGACACATCAACTCTGTCACTACCAAAGCGTCTCACGCAATCTACAGAGTTAAACACCACCTTCCAGACTACACCTTAAAATCACTTTACAACACACTAGTTCTCCCATACCTTAGCTACTGTAACATCATCTGGGCCTCCAACTATCATTCACGACTCACCAAACTAAACATCACACAGAAATGGGCCATTCGCACTATCACAAACTCACCCCCCAGAACTCACACTTTGCCATTATTTCACTCACTGAAAACACTTAAATTAGAGCACCTCAACCACTTCAAACAGCGCTCTCATGTTTGACTATCACAACAATCATTTACCTCCGAACTTCAGCAATTACTTTACCACAAACAAACAAATCCACAATAACACCATACAGCCGACAAACGTCACTTCCCCTCCCAAAATCTCCCTGAAAGCCACTTTTATTCAGTCGCACGCGCAAAACGTGATATCTTCCATAATCCATCACACAATTACAAACAAAAATACTTTTAAATCTCAACTGAACAAACATTTCATCAACCAGTCAGTTCGTTATAAATTTATCCCCATGTTCTCCTCACTTTATTCTTCTATCTCCATTTCTATCTCTATCCTTACTTTTTCTTCACCTCTACATCTTCTACCTCTGCTTCCTCATAATGCAATCTATTCATACCTCAGCAATACATGTTGAAAAGTCTTTCCTTCTTGTCCAATTCCCAAGCCTGTATTCCCCATTGTTCAGTGTTTGTCTAGCTTAGAATATTGTTTGTTTTTGTTTGTTTGTTTTTGTTTTTTGGTTATGTATATTTACCTATGTAATATTCTATATCATCCCTTACTTGTATCATTTTTGTAATATTGAGTCTATTTTAATTGTTGTGTAGTAGCAGGCCAGCAAAACATAAGCCCTTCGGGTTTCCTTTACTGGTCCTAGAATATCATATCCCTCACCTGTTTATCTTATTATCCATTTTACAATTGGATACTTTACGTCTTATTATATTCACACTGTATTATACATTCTGTCACGTACGATATGTTCTGCTGAATAATTGGAATCTTGAATCTTGGAAATCTTGAATAATTCATTACAGCTTATTAAATCATTACTTATGTATTATCTTTCAATGGTTTGTACTTTACCGTAGCAAGATATATGAGAGTAACATCTGTCCGGGTCCCACACGAATACAATAACATATATTTTTGGTGTCACCCCAAGTTAAGGTGACGTCATACTGCCCCCTGCGGGTTCAACCGGAAAGACCGTAACTTACGTGACAAAGTTGTTTTTTGGTGCACCTCATCACAGCCCATAAGCCTGCGTCCAACACCGGATCAACCACTCCATGCAGAAGAAAACGCTGCCACACATGCGCTCATATTGTCTCTGCTGACAGCATCACAGGCCCAAGGGCATTATTTCCATCAGGGATCATTCTCCTGCAAAACCCCTAACGTGGATTTATGCCATCGAATGCCCCAATGTCATCTGCCTAGACATTGGTGAAACCAAACGTCGTCTAGCTTAACGCGGTTTACGGACACCTACGTTCGATCCAACTTCGTCAACCCGGCCTCCCTGTTGCCTGATTCCCTTGTTTGGCGAATACCAAAGACCTACTCCTGTGCTCTTTAAGAGTAACCATCACTATATTTTTGGGTTTTTTTCTTGGTGAGCGCCAAGATCTTGAGTCCTTCAATCACTATGTCACAGTTACCACCCGAAATGCCTATCACTCACGAGATATCCACAGTACCTCCCATTCTTGGATTTGGAATTATCCATTAACGGTGCTAGGATTCAAACCACCCCATTCATTATAAGGACACTGATGCCCATAACTTCCTTCGTTATGAATACCCCCACCCACCACGTGTAAAAATCACTTCCGTTCAGCCAACTACTCCGTGCCAAGCGTATCTGCAGCCAAGAAGATGACCATAGTGCAGTTAGTGTCACACTGTAATCGGGCCTCGACCTTTTGCCTACCCACCCGATCATTGTGACATGAAATCCAGCATAAGTTTGATCGTATGTAAAGGATTCCCACTTCACAGGGCAACATCCAATCAGCTGATCAATGAATGCTATGGATCGTGATTACCCCCCCAACCACCCCCTGTGTGCATGAACATTGGCGAGTAGGCCTGTTTTTACACATGTCGGAAGCCTGTTAGAAATGGTCGTTTCGGATATTTTTCAGTACCGTATGTCACCAAATTACACCAACTTATAGAAAATAAGTTATCTTGGTTGTCAGCTTCTACGCAGATATGGTCTACCCTTTGCCCATGGCGCTCTCTTGAATGTGCACAGCAATCACTGGTAATTTTTGCCATAGAGTTTGCATTATACCCTACCAAAATACCACTCTTTATAAATTAGCCATTTTCGGATTTTTCTGAATGTTCTATCATAATAAAATTCACATATGTTATTGATGATAATAGATTCTACAATTAGAGCTTCAACGAAGAAAATCCCTTGAGCACTTTCCTCGCAACGACGTGAGTTTTCTCATGTCCTATGCGTTAAGCACAGAGTACGCGTGACAGGTCATAGGCCTATTGAATGCACTGTGTGCACAGTGAATAGGGAAAATGGACAGTAACTGCAAGATGCTTTAACAGAGTCGCTGATGAAATGATCGGTTTCTTCAGGGATCGCGGTTACCCAGATCAAATCACCCAGTCTGCTCTTACGCGAATCAACGAAGTTCAACGTGATGATGCACTCCATCAATCCTCCGATGATAACACCGGTCGCACCCCTCTCGTGCTTACTTACCATCCTCGCCACGTCGCCATCCGAAACATTATTTTCAAAAACTATAAGATTTTGCAACGTGATCCACCCACCCAGCATGTCTTTCCAAATCCTCCTGTGACAGCTTTCAGAAGAGACCGGAATCTTTCGGGACATTTAGTGAGAGCTTCCCATCCCAAACCTGTGGACCAAGAGAGTGCTCTTGTAGGCACATATAGTTGCACCCGCAAACGATGTAACACTTGCTCTTTTGTCACCAATGCGACTTATCTCCGGATATAGGGTCCGTCAGGTCACTTTATCATTCAAGACCACTTTACCTGCGTTTCTACTAATGTTGTTTATGTTATTATCTGCACTCGCTGTAACATTCTTTTGGTTGTTGGCATCACACTTGTTAAAGGGTTCTAGACCCGAAACGTTGTGTCTCTGATATATTTCAACATTGCACTGCGTATTATCAACCAGTCTCTTGGACTACATATAATTAACCAGTGCTACGCAGACCTTCGACTCTCTCTCTCTCTCTCTCTCTCTCTCTCTCTCTCTCTCTCTCTCTCTCTCTCTCTCTATATATATATATATATATATATATATATATATATATATATATATATATATATATTTGCGAGAGAACTGAACTAAATCAAGAATGACATTAGTTAATGATTCATTATAATCATTAATTATAAAGAGTCAAAGTCACATTTTCAACCATCTCATCCTCTAAATACAATGCTTTCATGAGAAGATGAACACCTCCCACACGCATCCATCCAACCAACCAACCAACCAACCAACCCGGCAACCAACCAACCACTCACACACATCCATCCCTTCACATGTAGGCTTATATACACACACACACACACACACACACACACATGATGATGTTTACAATTTACATGTCATAGTGAATATTTCGTAATTATAACAACTGAGTATCCCACACTACACAGCGTGCCTATCAAACAACTTCAGTGCTCGCATGCGCTACAGTTTAGGAATAAAACATGCTGTTTCTTTGTAGTCCGTCGAGAAGAGCCGTAGCTACCGAGCGCGCCCGGTCGCTAGGTCACTGGGGGATCGAGGGTGCTTCTTAACGGACTATTTCTTTGTTAATGATGACTGAAATACATACCGAAATCTTATTGGCCCTTCGTCAGTGCTAGGAGCAGTCCATGTTATTGTTTTGATGTTTTGTCATGTCTATTGCTGTGTACCCAACCGTTCTGCAAAGCGAGTTTTGTAAATGAGGGAGAAAAATTAGGTTTATTTATATTATATTATATATTAGATAGGAGACAAGGCATCAAAGTCAACAAGAGAGATGGCACAGTCCCTAACAGTGATGCAGAATTACTGGCTGAATGGAAAGAATATATCAGCTCTCTGTTAAACAATGATAGCAACCCACCAACTGAACTACCACCATCTGCTGTGCAGGACCTGCCCATCCCCACTGATCCACCTTAACGAGAGGAGACGGCAGACGCTGTCAGCGCCATGAAAAAGGCAGCAGGTCTTGATGGGATGGACTCTGGAATTGTAACACACCCACGGCCACGTCAACCTAGGAGATACCAAACCAAACTACTTAACGATCTGAATTTGCTGATGACATTACCCTTCTAGAGTCTACCCCCCCCCCCCCCCCACGGGCCCAAGCTCAGTTGAGCAGGGACAGTTTCAGCAGCAAAAGACATTGTCTCATAATCAGTGTGCTACATGACACTAAATTGTGATCCTCATCCTACACTCCAAGTTTATATTTACGACAGTCCAATCAATCATATGGCCGATTTCAGATATCTTGGGTCTATGGTTGCATCTAGTCCAGGTGATCTGAAGAGGAGCAGAGCACTGGCTTGGATGACATTCTGGAAGTTGGAGCAGATATGGAGAAACCCATCCATACCCATAAGAAGCTGTTCAACACAACAGTTCTTCTATATGGATGTGAGTCATGGGTCATCACAAAAGATTTGGAAAGCATAATGCTGAGCATCAAATGAACTGACCACATATCCAATGTCACCATATACACCATGGCCAGCACAAAGTCTCTTACTGAGTGTATAAGAACTCGACAGTCTTTCCTTGGGCATATATTACGCATGCTAGACGACGAACCAGCTTTCTAACTTCATATCAACATGGATATAAATAAAATAACGATAAAATAGTTATTACGTTGACTAATTGCCGTAACATTTTCGGTTCTCTACTTTCTTGGTGGTTGGGCACATGTAGGTATGGATCTCACCGGATTTCTATTATAATATGTCGAGTGCGTGGTAGTAAGCTTGCCTTTGTATGTGACAACATTATACACACGTATACAACGTGGCATCACTTACATACGCCTATCAACCGGCAACCCTCACACTCGGCACATAGTACATGGGGAAATGTCATGAATTTTTTGGTTTCGGTTTTTTGTCGGGTCGCCTAGCGACCCGACTATAGAAACCACTGTTCTCAAAATTGCGAAGGAGTCTATTTCTATAGCTGAAGGTCATTTCATTAAATGTTTCTTTTATGAAAATGATCTACGTACTACTATTAATTTTGGAGTTTTAGTGTTGGGTGTGTAATGCGATGCAATTTCAGACAAAGAATAACATCATTGCATGTTTGAAATGGCTTTAAAAAAGCATTTCTTTGATTTTAGTCTCTGTGAAGACTTGCTTTTTGATGGGAGTTTGGTTAAAACGTTGCAGGGATAGATAAAGGGTGAGTAACAAATAGGAGAGTTGTAAGTAAGAAAATGATCAGGCCACGTAGAGTTATACTACGTAATGATTGAAGCTTTTACTATGTATTGTGTTGATATTATTTAGGCCTAAGACGAAGTTTTAGGTAACATCTTTATTTGAAAAGACAGGAAGGTGTAACCTACATTAAATTAAAGCTTAAAATTTGAGGATTCAGTTTTAACACATTTTGCGCCCAATTGGGCGTTTTTTCTATTTTCTTTATTTGAAATGATAGGAAGGTGTAACCTATTTTAAATTAAAGGTTATAACTTGGGGATTCAGTTTTAACACATTTTGCGCCCATTTGGGCGTTTTTTCTATTTTCTTTATTTGAAATGATAGGAAGGTGTAACCTATTTTAAATTAACAAACTGAGTATCCCACACTACAACAGCGTGCCTATCAAACAAACTTCAGTGATCGCATGCGCTACAGTTTAGGAATTAAAACTGCTGTTTTCTTTGTTAGTCCGTTTTTTCCGAGAGAGACGTAGACTACGAGCGCGCCCGGTTCGCTAGGTCACTGGGGGATCGAGGGTGCTTCTTAACGGATATTTCTTTGTGAATTGATGACTGGAAATACATACCGAAATCGTATTGGCCCTTCGTCAGTGCTAGGAGCAGTCCATGCTTGTTTTTTGATGTTTGTTTTGTCATTGTTATTTTGCTTGTGTACCCCAACCGTTCTGCAAAGCGCGTTTTGTAAATGAGGGGGGAGAAAAATTAGGTTTATTTATATTATATTATATATTAGATAGGAGGACAAGGCATCAAAGTCAACAAGAGAGATGGCACAGTCCCTAACAGTGATTTGCCAGAATTATGGCTGAATGGAAAGAATATATAGCTCTCTGTTAGTACAATGATTGCAAACCCACAAACATGAACTACCACCATCTGCTGTGCAGGAACTCCCATCCCCACTGATCCACCTTAACGAGAGGAGACGGCAGACGCTATCAGAGCCATTAAAATGAAAAAAGGGCCGGCAGCAGGTCTGAGGGATGGAATCTGGCATTGTAAACACACCCACGGCCACGTCACGTCAACCTAGGGGAGATACCAAACAAATACTAACGATCTGAATTTGCTGATGACATTACCCTTCTAGAGTCTACCCCCCCCCCCACGGGCCCAAGCTCAGTTGAGCAGGGACAGTTTCAGACGCAAAAAGCCATGAAAAGACATGTCTCATAATCCAGTGGGCTACAATGACACTAAATTGTGTCTCATCCTAACTCCAAGGTTATATTGTATGACAGTCCAATCAATCATATGGCCGATTTCAGATATATTGGGTCTATGGTTGCATCTAGTCCAGGTGATCTGAAGAGGAGCAGGAGCACTGGCTTGGATATGACATTCTGGAAGTTGGAGCAATATGGGGAACATCCAATTACCCCATAAGAGCGGATTCAACACAACAGTTTTCTTCTATATGGATGTGAGTAAGGGTCATCCAAAAGATTTGGAACGGCATAATGTGAGCAATCAAACGAACTGACCACATATCCAATGTCACCTAGTATACACCATGGCCAGCACAAAGTCTCTTACTGAGGTATAAGAACTCGACACAGTCTTTCCTTGGGCATATATTACGCATGCTAGACGACGAACCAGGCTTCTAACTCATATCAACATGGATATAAATAAAAATAACGATAAAATAGTTATTACGTTGAACCTTATTGCCGTAACATTTCGGTTTCTACTTTTTGGGGTTTGGGACCATGTAGGTATGGATCTCACCGGATTTCTATTATAATATGTCGAGTGCGTGGTAGTTTTTTAGTAAGATTGCTTTGTATGTGGACAAAATTATACACACGTTATACAACGTGGCTATCATTCATTACGCCTTTCAACCGGCAACCCTCACACTCGGCACCTAGTACATGGGGAAAATGTCATGAATTGTGGGTCGGTTTTTTTCGGGTCGCCTTTGCGACCCGACTATAGAAAACCACTGTTCTCAAAATTGCGAAGGAGTCTATTCTATAGCTGAAGGTCATTTCATTACTGTTTCTTTTATGAAAATGATCTAGTCCTACTATTAATTTTGGAGTGTAAGTGTTTAGTGTTTGGGTGTGTTGTAATGCGTGCAATTTTTCAGACAAAGAATAACATATTGCATGTTTGAAATGGCTTTAAAAACGCATTTCTTTGATTTTAGTCTTGTGAAGACTCTTGCTTTTTTGATTGGGAGTTTGGTTAAACACGTTTTGCAGGGATAGATTTAAAGGGGAGTAAACAAATCGGCGAGTTGTACGTAAGAAAATGATCGGACAACGTTAGAGTTATACTACGTACTGATGAACGATTTTACTATGTATGTGTTGATATTAGTTAGGCCCTACGACGAAGTTTTAGGGACATCTTTATTTGAAAAGACAGGAAGTTTGGAACCTACATTAAAAGTAAAGCTTTTTAAAATTGAGGATCGTTTTAACACATTGCGCCCAATTGGGCGTTTTTTTTTGCTATTTTCTTTATTTGAAATGCTGGAAGGTGTGGTGGTTGTAACCTATTTTAAATTAAGGTTATAACTTGGGGATATTCAGTTTTAACCACATTTTGGCCCATTGGGCGTTTGTTTCTATTTCGTTATTTGAAATGATAGGAAGGTGTACCTAGGTTAAATTAAAGCTTTTTTATTGGGGATTCAACGTTTAACACATTTTGCGCCCAATTGGGCGTTTTTTTTTTTTCGTATTTTTCTTTATTTGAAATGATAGAAGGGTGTAAAACTATGTTAAATTAAAGCTTTAACTTGGATTCAAGTTTTTTTAACACATTTTGCGACCACTTGGGCGTTTTTTTTTTCTATTTTCTTTTATTTGCCATGATAGGAAGGTGTAACCTATGTTTAAATTCAAGCTTTTAACTCGGGGATTCAGTTTTAACACATTTTGCGCCCAATGTGGCATTTTTTCTATTTTCCGTTAGTGAAATGCACAGAAGTGTAACTATGTTAAATTAAAGGCTTATAACTTGGGGATTATTTTTAACACATTTTGCGCCCAATTGGCGTTTTTTTCTATTTTCTTTATTTGAAATGATAGGAAGGTGTAACCTATGTAAATTAAAGGCTTATACCTGGGAGATTCATTTGTAAACATTTTTCTGCTGTATCTTTCTTTTATGAACCTTAACTACGTTACGTTCTATTGTATTAATTTTAAATGTAAAGCTAAATTGGACATGTTTTGGGCAACTTCTAAAATTAATTTGGGTGTTTTTTTGGGCGGAAAATGTTTTTCTGATTATAAGCATTTTCCTGTATCAAAAAGCCGCAGTCTACACATACAGAAGTTATCATTAACTCAATAAATGATGTAGTACAACAAAGTAGTATATTGCAATTTGGTTGCTTTAAGAAAACCCCCTTTGTTGGATTTTTTTCATGAAACAATGGGATTTGGGTCCATTTGGGAGCATTAATTAATCACATTATGTTACTTTACAAACATTAAGGAGACTATTGTTGAAAGATTGTAACCATGTTAGCATATATGAAGTATATAAAATATTTCTTACATCAAAGGTTAGTTACTGCAGGGAGGCTATACACGATTTTACCAAGGTGGGGAGATTTACCACCTCTATGGCAAATTTGTCTCAAGCATCATTTTGTGTCGCCTGCCATTAGGCAGGAAAATACACATATCACTTGTCCACTGTTGCTGTGTTGTCTGTTGATGTAGTCTGTTGTTGATGTAGTTGTCTGTTTTTGTTGTGAAAAGGGTTAATTATCTGCATTATATTCATGGATTTAAACCAAAACTGTGTCTAATGTTGTAATGTGGGGATTTCCTCATTGTGATTGAGGTCAAAGGTTCACATACACATTCAAAGGTCAGGTAAAGATCAAACTTGAAAAGATGAAGTTCAATTGGAACCAAACTTGTAGTTTATGGATATAAATGCAAACCCTCATTTGTTTACTAGGTCAAAGGTCAATGTCAAGGTCAAAGGTCAAATGGACCTATCATTCACGAAACACGAGAGGACCTTGATGTACTTTTGGGGGGTCAACAACATTTAATTCAGTTTGCTATGTTTGTTGTAGTTTCTTTTTGCATTACATAGCCTTCTCGTGCACTTAAATATAAACCCAGAAGAAAAAAAAGAACGTGACTTTTATCATTTTTGGTATTGTGGGTGGTTTTTGGGGTGTTTTTATGTATGTGATTGGTAACCTTCAATTAGGAGAAACGGGTTATATCAGCTTTGAAATAAACTCCTTTGAAATTAAAAAAGGCTATGACACAGATAAATGGGAGGGTATGTATGCCTTTAATAAAAAACCACTTTTGCACCTACACACGGAGAAAATAGTATAAATAGAAAAGTGACAACTGGGCAGTTGCATTAACTTGAATGAGTTGAGTTAATGAAACAGGAAAGGCAATGTTAACGCAAGTGCAGAGTTGATTGGGGTGATATGATCTACTTGACGAGGACTCAGTTAAAGTTTGCCCAAAAAATACAGTTCGTAAAGACTTCGTAAGACCAATTGAGGCAAATTCAGTTCATAAGACCTCAGTTGGAGCATGAGCCAGATTGTGAGACGATTTTCTAGGAAAATTTTCATTTTGCACTATTGGTCCCATTTTTCATAAAATGTCGGCAACTTTGGACCCAGAAGCTCAAATTTGGCAACTATTTTAGTTTCCATGCTTCCCCATTTCTGAAAAAAAAAATGAAGTTACCAATTAGTTAAAAGTAGTTTTATTTGCAACAAAGTCAAGATCAACTAAGACCTCTTTCACACACAAACATCAGTACTTACGGTCTTAATTAGATTTAAGGCATCCATGTATCGAATTATAGTAGGGATTTCATATTAAATAGATGTTTTCCTTAATGATATTCATATTCTTCAGGAAAGCTTATGGGAGTGCTAGTGCCATAAAAACTAAGCAACTTTGGTGGCTCCAAAATCAACCGTAGTGTCTCGTGTTGGTGAGATAATTTTTTAGAAGATGTATCAAACATAACAACCGTAGTAGCTCTGAAAAACAAGCCATTTGGATAAGGCTTCATTTTCTTATCCATTTGTGACTTGTGTTCCTATTTTTAGGTCCAAATTAACGGCCAAACTACACAATTAACCGTTTTAAATAGACATTTGCAAGCCTTTTATTCCGTAAACCCCAAAACTTAGAAAGGTTCAAATTCAAGTGGTAAGAAGTGTAACAAATTTTACATGAAAGAAACAAGCTATATGTTATTATGTGAACTAAACAATTTTAATGTAAAACATGTTGTATGACTCATTATGACTGATTATGTGAATATGAATAGTAGCCTACAAAAATAAAAAAATCACAAATATAATACTATATGCATGCAAGCATAAAATAGACATTTCGATAGGCCCAAACAATGTCTATTGAAGGATATATGGGAAATGAGGGACAAAGGACCAATATTTTATTTATTTCCATTTTTGAAATTTCTTTATAAGGACAATTACTATAAAGCCGGGGAGCGGATCTCAGGGGTTAGGGGTTTGTACGGGTACCCTTGCCTCATGGTTATGAAAGTGACTCCCAACAGACCAATTCCGTGCCTGTTTATCAATACTGAAAAAATTCTACTTTAAATAACCATATACAAGAACAATAAACTGTGTTTGCTGTGAAGAAAAATTGAAGTTTGAGTCAAAACTTGTGTACTAAAATTGTGAATTTGATTACCCCTAGCCAAGGTATAGATTTGCAGCTAGTCTTTTTGTTGAAGGAACACATGGGTACCGACAAAAATCCAGAATGCAAGTAACTACATGCAGTTGGGTACTAAATGTATTAATTAAAGTGAAGGCTCAACAACTAGTGAATCGATTGAGATTGAGAAAAATAACTGTAACTTGAAAATAATTAGTCAAGTTGAATTATCCCATTACAGTTTGCTTGTGTATAATAGTGTCCGTTTACAATCAATTTGTTATCAAAGTAAACAGAATAATTGGATGTCATTGGCTTAACTTTGTTAAACCCAACCATGTTAATTGGCTGACAAGGTTAGAACTTTCGCAAAAACTGCTGTAAAACAGGAGTCGGACAAGGAAAATTGCCCGCCTTGAAGTCTGATTTGCAACTTGAACACATTGGCAAGGGACAGTCAGGTAATAAAACAGCCATTTTAAACAAGTTTTTGGCTTAGAAATCAAATAAATTTAATTTTAAAAACCTTTGAGTACCATAATGGAAAGGTAGAACTACCCAGGTAAATTCTATTAAGCGGACATAATGGCATTAAAAAAATATTCAGACATAATGAAAAGGCCCTTACTGAAATCAATTCACAAGTTTGAAACCAGTTGATGTGTACATCTGTAAAAACAGGAAACGTTCCAGAGGGGGAGGTGGCAGTTCGTGGGGCAATTCGGAAAAAAGGATGCGGACTTACTGGCCAGCAGTACCAAAATTGAAAAGCGTTGCGTCATTAAGCTCACAGACCATTGTGAATGGATTATGTTGCTAATCCGGGGCTAATCCATCTTTCATTGCCAGATCAAATATCTACTAAAAGCTAAAGTACAATGCCTGAATCCTGGTCTGACTGCTTTTGAATGGGTCACAAAATGCTAGATACACTGTAAATTCTGTCAGGGATGTGAACACCTTGTTTCTGTTCACAGAAATTGCCAAGAACTGCCACCTCCCTCTGGAATTATTCATGTTTTACTGTTTTTACAGAATGTAAAACATCCAAATTGTTTTCAAACTGTGGAAGTGATTCAGTAAGGGTCCTTTCATTATGTCTGAATATTTTTATGCCATTTGTCGCTTTAAGAGCAAGAATGTCTCTTCAATATTATGATGGAATTTATCCATTTTAATGTCTGATCTTCTTCAGAGAATTTGTAAGTCTATGAAAACACTAGCAACCTCTTTGTTTACTTCTTAGAGTGTTTGGAAGTGTTTGTGATTAATGTGAACAGAAGGAGTGTTGTCTTTCTTGTTGAAAGTCCCATCCCGACTATTTTATGCTTAATCCAGTGGGGTT
Organism: Ophioderma brevispina; assembly: GCA_023653785.1. Classification (NCBI taxonomy): domain Eukaryota; kingdom Metazoa; phylum Echinodermata; class Ophiuroidea; order Amphilepidida; family Ophiodermatidae; genus Ophioderma; species Ophioderma brevispina. The sequence continues at coordinate 22,462 of JAMKCH010000357.1, forward strand.
TAGAGGCAAAGGGGCATGGAGGAGACATTACCCCCCTGCTTGTAAAGCCCTTAGAGTTATTAACTCCATGCATTAACTAATCTTTGATGTGTAAGACATTATTTTATATAAGTTATGCTGAACATGTTACAATACTTCAAAACGCCTACTTATTATAAGTTAAACCTAAGGCGATTAATTAATGTACCCAAGTGCCCCAAAATCCCATGTTATGTACAAAATCAACAAAGGGTTATTCTTAAAAGCAACACAAAATTATGCAAATATACACTTTGTTGTACCCACATCTTGTTCTTTTGTGATTAATATAACTTCTGATGTGTAACTGCAGCTTTTTCAGTACATAAAATGATAAAATCAGAAAAAGAACTTTCCGCCCAAAAAACAACCAACGTATTTAGAATTTGCCCAAAACACGTCTATATTGCAACTTTTACATGTGAAAAAGTTTATATAGATGAAACAAATACTTACAGGTTGATATAAAAGAACATGAAGCCAGAAAAAGTGAGGTTTTAGCCTTTAAAATACAAGAATCAGTAAAAAATAATATAAAACCAAATCGCCCAAAAAAACACCCAAGAAGAACATCATTTTAAAAAATGACCCCCATTGATTTTTGAAATTGTGAAATCCTCATAAAATTTTGATTAGAAAAAATCTTGGTTGCAAGATGTATATGAAATTTTCACAAACTACATTTCCCCATATGACTACCTCGTCTACTAATCAGCATAATTAAACCGATCATTGACTGAGTCTAAGAGTCGTTTATAAACCCCGAATATTATAAATGGGAGGAATGATCTCTGTGGGAGGCTAAGTTCGACCTTGGGACCTAGGTCAACTGCGAGGAGCAGCAGTTGGCACCGCAGAGCTGAGGGAGAATCTGGTGCTTGGTCCAAAAATAGCGTGAGAAAAGAGTGGCAATCCAATGCCTGCGATGGACCAGTGGTGGATGTGGTATACATGAGGTGAGTCGCTATCAGGGGATCCGCTGGCACGTCTCTGGTTTGCATCTCTGAAAGAAGCAATTGGGTCATTGTTAACAATGACCTCTGACTCTCAGATGACTTCCGATCTATCCTGATACGACTTTGGTGCAACATTCATTGTCGATTCCCATGGAGAGGAACTATTTGAGTTCGACGATGACAATAATTATTCCTTTATCCTTCTACCTTTTCTTTCATTTTCAGCAGTATTCAAGTCCTTCCAACCGTCTTACCCACTCCACCTGCTTTTCATTCCTCGCCTTATTCTTATGATTTTTGCCACCCTTATCTCCACCCCCCATTTCCCCTCCCTCCCCCGTCTCACCATCTTACTTCCTACCTTCTCGACCTTACACCCTGTTTCTCTTTTCATCCCACCCACCCCCTCTCCCCTTCCTTGTGCTCGCCTTTCCTCGCTTTTCTGCGCTACCCCCCTTCATTTTTTATTCACACACCCTTATACGCTCCATCCAGCACCCCCCTCTCTCTCACCTCTCCCACTCTGTACTCCCCTCTTCCTTATTTTCTTCTCTCCCTTCCCTCTCTCCTCCCATCCCTTTCATCCAATACCTTCCTACGGCTTACTTTTTGCTTCTCATCTCTTTTCTACAACACTATTTCTCCAAACCCTAATGACCGGCTATTCATGATCATCTGAACATATTTGTTCTGTACAAATTTTTTTTGGAATGGTGATGCATTTGAAGTACACAATGACCTAAGATGGACCTTGACGTAAAATCTGAACACCAATTGTGCCCCCACACCGCACACACACATATATCAAAAGATTGATAATGCCAGCGTTCTTCCATGAAAAATACAGCGAAAAGCAGGGAAAGGAAAAAAGGGGAGATGGTTCATCAAGCCGCAGATTCATATTACCTCTGTTTTAAATTTGTGAACATGAATTATCTTGTTTCGAAGAGATAACAGTACAGTGGTCATTATTCAATTTGACCCAATTTAGGGGAACCGCCACTGCAGCTTATCTGTCAATATACAAATCTGAATAAGCAATTTTCTATTCTTATTCTATAGAAAATACCTCGTATAGTCAATACGAAATAATCTGTTATTTGAAACCATAGGCCACTATTGGTATTCTGTTCCTCAGAAGCGATGTAACTTGATGACAATGTTTAGTGGTGCGGAGATCCGCCGGTTTCGGAATCCGGCCAAGGTGCAACAGTTTTTTTTTCAACATGCGGGCGTTGGCCATCTCCAGGGAAAAACTAATAATATTTCATCCATGTCTACCGGGAGAACTAAGAGTTAAAATTTCAAAAACAAATTAAAATTGTATATGAAATATCCGTTCTGTGCTATCCGCAGGGAAAGCGATGGTCACTTTTCGGACCTAACACATAGATGATATCTATCGCTCCTTCTACCAACCAGGGACTTGATAGTCCGTGGTTAGATCGCTGTGCTAGTGGTCGGAGGTCGCCGGTTCGCATCCAAGCCCAAATGCATCGGGCTTTTTTTCAAACACGTGTGTGCAGCCTGGCTATATCCAGGGAAAAAGATTAAACATGTTGAAAAAAATGTTTATGGAACGTACTGCAGAGTTTTTCCTTTCAGAGAGTGTAATGACACTTTGCAGTTTTTGCTAGATAGGACTTGCAAGTTTTTAGGTTAACTGTTAAGTTCAAATGGTACAACAAAGGGTCCTTGACATTTGCTGACGAAACGCTGATGTAACCCAATTCGTGAGCATTGGGCTATATCATATCACTAACGTCCCTAGAGGAAAATTGACGATCACCCAAAAAAGTGAGGCAGCGGTGGCTTTTGTGGTTTTTGTTTATATCTTTGGGAATATGAAATGGATTTGATGGCTTTTGAGAAAAGAAAAATACGGCCTTTTCATCTGATATCAAAATCAATGACTTCCGGGTAAATCGGGGGGGGGGGGGGGGCCAAAAGACGATGGAACACGCAACTTCAAGGACGTTCAGGAATTACAGACACCTTTATGTCAACCACTGAAGTCATAAGTCTAAAGTTACCTTATCTACTCATCTACACTATAATTGAAATTTGTTCAAATGTCCCGTGTCGTTTAAAGGTGGTTGTCCGATTTATGTGTATTGTGTTCTCTACTTGATATGAGGCCTGGAACTTGCACATACACCCCATCAAGTACGTGGAAAAAACTTGCGGTTTGTTTTTTTGATGAGTAGAACGCAATAAATGCATGTTGCAATGCCCTTTTCATTACTTGTGCTAATAAAGTGGGTAACCACTAAAACGGCGGTTTTTGTTTATATTCTGGGAATGAAAAAAAATGGATTCGAGGGCTCAAATTCAGGACGACAATGAGGAAAAATACTTTTGTCTTTCATCTGATATCAAAATCGATACTACTTCGGGGTAAATCGGGGGGGAGTGGGGTCCCAAACGATTCGGAACACGCCCTTTAAATTTACACTTTTGTTGTATCAGAGTGACCAATTTATTGGTCGGTATGACGTGGGAAAAGTGTAAACTTCTATTTCCGAATGGAAATAATCAGAAAATCCTTTAACAAAACTTTCCGATCAATCAAACCGCAAGCGAATTGATTGGTTGTCCACTGTTAATTGCAAATCTTGCATAGGATTGGCCACCCGACTGTATATTGATCATGTGATCTAAGAGCGAACACCCACGGATCAGATGTTGACATGAAAAACTTATGGAACTTTTTTTTTATGTATTTTGTTATTCCCTTGTACTTGGGGTCTGGTGGTAAAGAGAAAACATACCCGAATGTACCCACCGACCCACCACAACAATTGACTAGATATAAAATAGAGTGATGAAGGAATAAGAAATCAAAAAACAGTCACCAAAAACAAATCCCCAAAACAGACAAGACGACAACATCAACAAGAACAACAACAACAAAATTGCTCAAAACCGTGGAACTCTGAAACTTATGCACTTGTTTAGTGCAAGCAATGCAGCTGCATTCTCAGTTTTTATTTGCCACAAACATATACGTGTTCCATTCACTGTTTTTTTTTTTGTCATTCATAGTTCTGAATAAAAACTGAGACAACTTCCCAAATTTGCATTGTGTATTTTTTCTTTTTGGTTTGTCAAATTCCGCATTGATGTTGAACCTCCCAAATGTGTAAGGCAGGCGTCAATTGAGCGTTTGTCTTTTTGTGACCCACCCTCCTCACGTAATCACCTTTCTTCACCTGGGCCAATTATTTATCACGTAAGGATTTCACCACTACTCACTTGCGTTACAAATAACAAAGGCACGGTATCAATATATCTGAAATTTGTAGTCCAGGCTTCACCCTTTATGATTTCCAAAGGTGACCGCTTCACTTTTGTTCAATTTTGGCAGACTCTGAAGCTTCACCACCGTTTAACATACTGAAAATTACATAGTTCAAGATCAATACTGTTTATCATACTTGCCATTGCATGGTTTAAGCTTCACCACTGTTTACCTCACTATTAGCTTTGATGTTTTCAAGCTTCGGTCTTTCACAATCATACTTCACCCAATGTTCATTTATTACAAGACCATGCACAAATAGGAATCAAATATGAATTCCACACTTCTTACAAAAACAAACAAGTCAATCAGGTTTCAAAGATGCAGCACATTATTATTTATTTTGTTTAATCCAATGTCTTCAGATACATTTTTGTTGTTATAACAATAAAAAACAAAAGAGCAATATGTATTACAAAACGTTGTAACTACAACTTTGTTTACTTGTTAACTGTTAAAAAACACTATCATTGTAAATGTTCCTTGTTCCAGACAAGTTCGGTTTGCAGTTAGCTTTGACATGGGTGTTATTAATAAATGTACACTAAAAATGATCATTGTTGCATTTGTGATCTCATTTTGCGACTAAATTACCCATGGATTTAAATTTATGTTTGTGTACAAAGTACATTGCTTTAATACATGTTCATGTTACAATGTAAAAAACATGTTTGGAGTGGTTTACAAAGTTTTAAGGATTTTTCCAGAGTTGATTTCACTATTGGGGTCAAAAATTTCCAAGAGTGACATCCAAGTTCCAAAGATGAAAAAACAACCACTAAAGATGTTGTGCGTTTGCATGTGCGTGTGGGGAGATGCGTGTGTGGGAGGTGTGTTGAATGTATGGGTGTGTGTGTGTGTATGGGTGTGTGTCTGTGTGATTTCCAAGAGACAAGAGTGAAAAATTAATCCAAAGATTTTGCGTTTGCATTGTGGGAGGGGGTGGGTGGGTGGGCGCGCCGCACATGGATGTTGGTATGTAGGTATATGGATGTGCGTCGTGTCTGTGTGTGTGTAGGTGTGGAGATATGGGTGTATGTATATATGTGTGTGTGCAAGATGCACACATTAAGAATTACTGATGTTTCAATTGAATTGTGTATTCATTCTTTTTGTCAAGTATATTCTTCCAATGCCTTGAAGTATAGTATACTAACAAAAACATTATTCCCAACAATGCTGAATAATATTTGTTTACAGTTAGATTTTGCCAGCATATAATATATTTTTATTGGAAAGGGTTTTTACTAAGTTTAAGGGTGGACAGTATCGTCGTTCACGGTAATATCGCAATACCCTACTTGGGTAATCTCCCGGGTTTTACTCGGATTTCCTTACGTTTGAAATAAAAATTACTTTTTATTTGCTGTTAACTATTTCCCTGAAAAAAACTTAGCTCTGATTAATTCCTTGGTTCTAAAAATGAGGAGCTAATGATCAAGATTTACCTTTGAGTTGCTGAAACGTGTATGTTATTCCGTTACGAGGGCCTACTATAAGGTTTTGTGATTCAATTATGCTTTTCCCAAAGCCGTTAATTATATTTTTTCGTCCAGGGTTGTTTGCAAGTTGAGTCCATAATGTCATTCGTGTCAAATACCATCTTCTCGGTTGAAAATCACCATTTGAACCACTGAATTTAAAAGCCGGAAAAATCATTAAATGCGTCAAAAACTCCCCAATTCATAATATTGAAGCTAAACACAAACCATCGGGATCAATAAGAAGGGGTCTTCCAGGATCAATCCGCAAACACGAACGATCGAATTGCTGTCGTAAGGGCACACATAAAGCATCTTAGTCTCGATGATTGACAGTTTTTTACATCAACACCCCGCCCCCCCTCCAGTTTTCACACAAGCTCGTTCAAGATCATTGACGATTAACGCAAATTAATAACACCAAGTGTACACAAATATAAGGAAAACCGAAAAAAAATAACCTAAAAATACGAAGAATAAAATAATATCATACAATTTTAGTAGGAGTTAATCTGAGACACGTATCGAGAAATAGCAGCTCAAAAGGCACGTGGATGAACCCTTTGGGACGAGCGAAGTGGGAAACCCGTCCCCCCGCTATGCGGCCATTACCCATGTGGTTTGGTTACGTTCTTTCATTTCAGTTCGCGAGTCGATTGTAACATTGAGGTGGAAAATATTTTGTCATGGTCTAATTGCACCGATCTTTGTGATGGGGGGGGGAGGAATATTAGGTTATCATTGTTCAACCGCAATCCAAATCGACTCATCTTTATTCCATGTCATATTTGTTTGTTTATAATAATGTATTTTCACCCGGTTATCTCTTTTGCTTTTCTTTGCTTTGGGTTTGCCGCCGACTAAGGCTGTGTGATGGAAGGGATGGTCCTTATGTTACTACTTTAAAAAAAGATGTGAGAGTGTGGGGACCGGTGGGAGGATTTTATACTTTTTGTTGCGGTGAGACGGCATTTTTTGTTATTTTTTTTGCATCTTATCTGATGTAGGGGCCTTACCCTAAGTTCATAACAGGTTGGTTTATTAATTTTAATAGGTCTCATGTGTTAAATATTTACGTCTTTTTCATCCCTTGGAAATAATATGAGAAAGTCCATTAACGTTACAGCCAATGGTTAGTTCCGGCAATCAGCTGATCGCAAGTCAATTATTTATCACATCGATTTGTTTGAAGTTGTACAAAAACAGTGAGGTATACATAAAGCTAACCGTTGATCAGTAATGATCTCGGATTATCCCAAAGATTATCATGTACTTTTCAATACAACCCATTAGAGGTGTACCACTTCACAACCTGTAGCAGCGTGGTAAGTGGATAACCCCGTGCGTCGCAAACAATATTGATTTTGATAAAACAATAACTACACAAATTTGTTCTTAGTTTAATAAGTGCAGTGCGCGACTTCTCTGTGTCGGTGATCCGCCGGACGGCGGTGATTCTCATGGTGCTTTGTGAGGATTGTGAGGAAATGAACACGATTTCGACATGTTTCGACGCGACCGACGTAATGGATTCGAGGTCTTATCACAGGAATCACAATCACACGTCAAAGCTTCACCCCTTTCAAAAAACTTATAGGAAAAGCTTCACCAAGAAAATAAAAAGAACGACAGGACTTCACTATAGCAAGAAATATATAGACCTGAAGCTTCGAAGTTCGAGTCGGCGTCGATATTTGGCGATCCGTGAGGAGGGTGGGGGGACACCGCTCAAATTGCCGCCTGATAAATTTGACATAAAAATCTATGTCAATTTGACACGGAAAGTATTCAGTTTGATACTGATGGTTGTTATTTCCGATTCTTTTTTAACACATTTTTTTTTTATTTTGATTCGGATTTGTGTGATTTTCTAAAAATTGTCTGTGTCATTTCATTTGACACATTTTCCGTGTCGTTTTGACCATATTGATTTTGTGTTTCCCGGCGGGCGAACTATTTTTCCATGTGTCAAATTTGACAAGTTTTTGTTGTCAAATTTAACCAATCTAGAATAGAGAGTATACCTTCTAAACCTTTAGATACAAAATAATACATTGGAACCTGAATTGCAACTCAAGAGCATAGTACCCGTCGGGGGTATACCGAATTGCCCCGATCGCTTCGGTAGTCGAGCCTTTGTTACTGTCTTGACGACGGGATTGAACGAAGAATCCTGCTTTGAAAGTGGCCCCTGAAAATAGTCAATGTGTGACAAGTAAATCAAGAAGTTTTTATAAAGTATCTTTAAAGAGATAAGTAAAATAAAATAATAGGGTTTTTTAATGTCTTAGGCTAAAAGACCACACAGAAGGAAGTTCATGAGGGTCGACCACATCCCACAAAGACCACACTGCAAGGCATTGGATGGAATCGAAACATATAACCAAATAATCCTTTTGTTCCACTTTTTAATTAAAAGCTAAAATCTAAAAACAGTTCTTAACTCACAAAGGGCATTCGAGCTAATTATATATTTAGAACCATTTTTGTTGAATGGTTTTGCAACGGAGCTAGGACATAGGTTGGTATGCCATATCGGTTCAGTACCTTGAATAGTAATAGACCGGGGGCTGGTAGGGTAGGTTGCAGTATTGATGCTGATTGAATATGGGACTGTCTGAGTCTTTTGCAGAGCCCGGGTGACCAGGAAGCTGACTGATAAATACTGATGTCGGTGGTCCGGTAGGATATGATATTACGGTCATGGCTGAAGCATCAGCAAACATTACATCAGCAACAGTTCGCAATCACCAGGGCATAGTTACAAGCACCTCAATTCCTGTCTTCAAATAAAATGTTAAAGAAATCATCATTGAGTTCTTCAAATCCAATCAGAAATGACTACAACAATTATCTTATGGATATCGCTGTTCGTAATTGTGCCAAATGGTGGTTCTTTATACGTTGCATCTAAAGCTAAACAATATTTCTAACTCAATTCAATTTACATACTGATCCAAGTATCGTTGCTAATAATTTTGGTGTTTTTAATTCACCAGAAGAAACAATGCTGATCATAGTACTGACACTGGATGTGACTGTACACATTCCCTCATCTGGAATCCATTAGCACCGATGCTAATGAGATCTTTGATCTCTCATCAATAATCTGAAGTCTGGTAAGGCCCCTGGGTTCTGATAGCATTACTTCTACAATGCTCAAGCTCACCGTAAGTCAAATAACCTTGCCACTCACGTTGCATTTTTTAATCTTGCTTTCAAGGAAGGAAATTGCCGATGACATGTAGTTGTAATTTCTAAAACCGGTGACTATTTCCGATATCAAAAATTATAGGCCCATACTCATTGTCCTAATTGGTTGGAAAATGCTGGGAGGGTGTGGTAGTTGCAGATTTGCATTGCATTGTCACCTACATTAGTGAAGTCGAATTGTATCTAAGCAGCAGCGTCGTGACTTTGTGAATACCTCCTTAGCTCAGTTTGTCACCATTGGACTCAATTGCTTGATGAAAGCTATCCTCGCTGACGTCATCTTCTTTGACTGTAAGGCATTCGAAAAAAAGTGAAGCCACTCCATTCTTCAACAAAGTTACATCGTACGGTATTTGCGGGGGACCATGCACTGGTGTCATATTCTTTTGATCGTTTAAGGACAGTGCAGAGGATCTTTAATTCGATTCCTGTCGTGTCTGGGGATGCTTCAGGGAGGGGCTCAGTTTTAGGTCCTTTTTTGTTTGTTCTAAACTTGTTTTGCCAATTATGTCCAATCATACATCCCGCAATACGTCGATGATTCTCTTCTTTATCGACATATCCACTCGGAAGCGGACATTATTAACATCATGCAAGTAATATTAATCAAGTTATTTTCATGGTGTGAAATGTCCTGAAACACGGATAGGCCTAAGTATAAAGTTATGAGACCGAGTCGTTAAGTGAAACAAATATTAGCACATTTTTTGAAGGCGCCCCAATTTCAAAATTTGATATTTTTGCACAGTTACGTTGATAATTGTCTAGGGAACTATTCTGCTAACGAGAATGCTAAAAAAATGCGTATTTATCACAAAATAGCGACTTTTGTAATTAGAATTGGGGATCCCAGATAGATTGGACTCTTAACGGCAGAGCTAGAAAGGCTACGTTTATGTCGTCCATGATATGAAATAGTGCCACCTCGAGAAAAATAACCTCTAATTGGCTTGCCTGAACTATTTTTTTAAAACAACTAATGCATGAGCGTAGACACTTAACTGGCGCCTATTTACCGCTGTATTTCTTCGCTTACATTGGAAGGCCGTTCCAGCACAGCCCGTTATATTATTGCGGGGATCCACGAAATAATTATTCTAGTACAACTTCATTCGTTTGTGACACATAGACATTTTCGAGCTAACCATGCACAGGTTTAGTGTAAGCCAGAGTGTTACCAATGCAACGTGTTGTGTAAAAATCTCCAAATTTTGAAAAAATTGGGGGCGCTCTTCAAAAAAAATGTGCTATATGCTTAAGACAATTTATGACAGACGGACTTAGGTGGTAACTCTGGGAGATTGTACTGAGGAATATTAGTGTCATCGAGGGGCAACCCTGCCGTCTTGAACTGCTGGATAAGGGACTGTCCGAAGAAGGAACTCTGATATTGAAGAAGATTTCCATGGATTTATAGTGGGGTAAATATGCTGCATGCTTGTCATTTTGGAGTCTTCGCTGTTGAACTGCAATGCTTTTATTCTGACATTAGTCGCAACGTAAAATTGGACATACTATAAAATAGTATCATTACTCATAAAGGACGTTATTGCATGCATTAATTATCATTGCCATGTAATTATGTCACGCTCGATGCTCTATACTGAACAAAAGAATGGACATTTGGACTCAAAAGATTATTAAACAGAGTAGTCGCAGACATAGGAAATTGTGAGGACTAGGGGGACGACCTCCTTCTGTACAGCCAGACATCAATTGTTTGGGAAATGATCTCAGCAGATTGACTGTGAAATTCTGGTGAAAAGTTGAATGTTGCCATGCATTGATGGATGCGGCACTCGGAAACAATTCAAAATTGGTAGTTTGTGCAAGTGATGTAGGCTGGGTGGAGTTCTCATGCAGGCAGATTGAAAAGAGTTTGTGATCAATACGGTATGTTATTTCTCTAAGAAGGTGACACACATCAAAAAAATACTTTACAATTGAGAAAGAGTGCCTGCTTGCGATTGTCATTGCAAGATTTTGAAGGTACTTGGGTACAGCAGTGCAGCCATTTCTAGTGTACACGGGATAAAAATCCGTTGACTTCATCCACAGAAATGAAAAATAGAAATCATAGACTTGTAAGGGGGAGTTTAACTCTACAAGAGTAAATCTGGAAATAAGAAAATGAGCTTGGCAGATAGCTTGTCAGAGATGCCATAAATTTTGATCAAAAAGTAGTATACAACTTGATATATATAACGCATGTATAGACTGAGGGAAACGATGCAAGACACTTATTAAAATGGTTTTTTTGTGTTTTTGTAAAATGTGAACTGTGTAAACTGTACAGAAGTTAACCACAAAAACTGTTAAAGTGTAAAGCCAAGATTTTTGAAAATTTGAATTCATTCAAAAATTTTCTTTTAAGGCCCCAAAGTAGTGAAATTCTACAGTTGAATTTGCCCATAGATTCAATACAAATAGTCCACTCAGCTATTCTCTTCGTACGAGGGCAGCAGCTAAATGTGTTGTAAACGTTAGAGCCAACTCACTGTGGATTGGTGGGGGTTTGAGATATCTGTATCACCCGGCGGACGAAAGGTAGGGCACTCATTGAGAATATTATCCACAGTCTGTGATGGAGAGAAACCACATTGGGCAGGCTGGGATGGCCGCAGCCCCATGGTTGCATATTGCTATTGATGCGACCGACTCCTGTGCGAAGCCAGTTTAAGGTGACCCACTCCCTGCGTGGGAGATTGCTCCAGTGGTGGTAGTTCGTCTTAGTTGTAATAGAGAGTTGATCGGGTCTTGGCGGAAATGTCTAGCCAGGCAGTATCCATGTCTGTAAGATGTTGATTGAATGGGGAAACTGGGAGTTAGCAGCGTTGTCGGGAAGAAAGGTCGGCGAGCGAGGGAGCGCAGGCAGGTTTCTGCTACGAGTTGGTGGTGTGATTCTTTGACAGTGTTATGCAGCAGGTGCTTGTGGTCCAGCAGGGCCTTATTCACTAGTTTGTGTGAGTAGTGCTCCCTCCGAAGTGCTGAAAGGTGCAATGCCTGAACTGAAAGCATGGTAGGAAATTCAGATTTGAGTGGGGCGGAGGGCAGCCAGGTATGGTTCTCATGTGTATCGTTGAGTACCGTGACCAGCTTCTTTGTGTGAGAAGCTGTTGCACCATGCTGTGTGCGGCATATACAGTCCCGGTGCTGTAGGACCAGAGGCCAAGGCAGTGGTGCGTAGGGTCGTTGGGCTGGCACCCCTGAGGATCCAGAGTCTACACAGGAGGTTATTCCTCGAAGATACCTTGGCGCATACGGACTACGAGGTGCTGCGGTAAGAGCTGCCGGTCAAGCTTACTCCCAAGGAGGTTGGTGTAGGATTGTAGGGCAGAGGCGCTCCATTGAGGTTGAATGGAAGCTGGCGGATGAGCCTCTTAGGTGTTGAGATGGAAGGCAAGTAGCGGTGGTCTTGGCTCACTCCAGTTCAGTCTCCAGGTTTAGATATGCTGCAAGTAGGGCCATCTCTGTAGTAAGTGTGCTTTATACTCGGTGTCCAATGGCTGTCCGAGTGGAGGAGGTCAAGGATCGTCGGCGTAGCCATAGTGTCTAGATGTTGTTTGAGGTATATCGCTGATAACAAGTTGAACAGCATAGGAGCCAATACAGATCATTGTGGTACTCCGTTCCTCAGACGACGCAGACGACTTCTCTGCCATCACTGGTCTTGAGAATAAAGTTACGGTTTGCAAGCATGTTACAAATGAATTGTACAAGGTGACGAATCCGGATGGCATGAGAAAGCTTGCGGTCAGGCCTGTTGCCACACGGTGTCATATTGCTGCAGTAAGGATGAAGCCTGCCTTACGGCGCTTTTCAAAGCACTTTCCTCAATATCATTTGTGAGTTTTACAACTTGGGGGACAGTTCTCCGGCCACGGCGAAATCCAGCTTGTTCGTCAGGCAGATGGGGTTCGACGCACGGGCTCCAGCTGGGGCCAGGATTCATCCTTTTAAAGGAGTTTGAAGGAGACACACAGTAGGAGATATTGGGTGGTAGTTCTTATGGTTGTCGACAGGCTTATTTGGTTGGGGAGTGCGATGATACTAGCTCTCCTCCAGATCTTGGGTAAGGACTGGATGGTACGGCAACATGTGTAGAACTTGGAGCCAATCTAGACCTCATGGGCCGCATTGCATCAGGACTCTGCTGGTATGTTTATCAGTGGCCTGGGCCTTTCAATCTTTTAGTTGGCCAATAGCAGAGGTAAGCTCATCTAGTGAGAGGATGTTGAAAGTGACCCGTCCACGACGGGGTCTCGACGAGTTGGTGATGCTCTTTTTGACAGAGCGAGTGTGATCCTTATCAAAATCCTTGAAATGACCATTTGCGAGGAGTTGCTCAGCAATTGAGTTGGCCGTCACTGGACAATTTCGCTGGTTTGGAAATTCTGCCGGTGAGGCGGTTTATAATCTTCCAAGCCTTCCTGCTGGAGTGGTGAAGTCGTTCTTGGAACCGTCTCCTCCCAGCGCTCGCGGCGTTTCCTGTCCAAGCAGTTTTGTCAGGTACGGAAGGCCTTGGATGAAGCTCTTCCGGGTTCAGAATCAAGAAGTCAATTGTAAAGAGTTCACAGGCTATCCCAGGCTGGGAGAGAACTGCAACGGCAGCCACGTGGAAATGGTCTTCTTGCTATATTAATAAAGAGTTGACACAGTGCTGTGTCGGAATGGTCAAGGTTGGAGGAGGTGGTGTCGGGAGGTGCTATTTCTGAATCCACCAGGTTCTTGAAAAACTGGTCCCAGTCTGCCTTGCTGAAGTCCACCTGTTCACTGGCTTTGTGGGTATAGGCTTAGCAAGGCTATCCTGAGCGATCAGTGATGGTCTGTGATGGAACTGCGGAAAGCGGTCGAGAACAGTACGGTGAATGGGGGTGGTGTCCATGTTGCAAAAGCGAGGTCAGGGTATGTAGGACGTATTCCACCTTCCGGAGGTGAAGGTGTCTGGTTGCTTGGGGTCGTGCAATAGTTGTACACCAGATTGTGAGGCCCAGTCCTCTAGGTAGCGCCATCAGGGTTGGTTTCCTGTAACCCCAGGTAATGCTATGATTGTTAAAGTCGCCGGCATAAACGCAATGTGCACATAAGTTGTAGAGTTCTGCTTGAAGCGATGGGTAGGTGGTTTGTAGACATTGGTGACAATGAAAACCTGCAATTTGGGTCGTTGCCAATTCCAGGGTGGAGTTCGAGAGGGAGGTTTGCAATTGGTTTCCATGGGGCTGAGTTACTAGCAAAGGTGGCAATCCGTGGGTAGCGCTCTTGGGTGTGACAGCTAGGTGTAGCCGCGATTTCAGAATGGGAAACTGGCGGTAGCCGGGGTCTCTTGGATGAGAATTGCAGTGACTTTAGGCGTATGTGTGAGTGGGTTCGATGTTTATCTTTGCCCTAATGAGACCTTACACATTTATGTTGGAGCACTGAGATGCCGCGACTTGACATTGGTGATGCCTGCCAAATAAGGGCAGTGTGCAGACTGTATCAGATATGTCCGCTGAGGGGGCATGATTAAAATACAGTGAGATAAAAAAAGACAACAGTGAATTAAAAAGCATACAGTGACTTAAAAAAAGACAACAGATTTTAGCGTTGCCTCAGTTGATTATCATTCGCCTGAAAATATCAGGTACCGGGGTCACCACGAGGAGGTGTAATACTTGAACCTAATCAGCCCTCGGGAGCTTCAACCCGTGTAACGTGGTGATACATGCATTTACTTTTAATGAAACTTTCAGATATTATGTAAAATTAAATCAGCATTGAATATGAAGCCGGATTTTTCCGTGGTTGCCATGGCAACCAGGCCGCAAGCCCAATCAGCAAAAACTTGCATGTAATTTAAAGTATGATAGATATTCAAACAATTCTCTTCATTGTTAATATAGAGCATAGCTTTCTGCAACTTTGTGCCAATTTGGTGTGAAATTGGATGTTTCATGGTGGAGTTATGTGGTGTGAAGAAGCTGAATATATAGCCGAAGATGCAAATTAGAGAAAAATGGACGACAAAGATTTTCTTAATTTTAATATGCGTGTATTGATATTTCGAATACAAAACATGTATAACATACCAAAGTTTAGTGTGTTTCTCTTTGTATATTATTAGACTTGTCTCCAAAACATGTGATGATAATTATTTCATGAAAATTAACACCTTGTTATTAAAAAAACTGTAGTAGGGATTTTAAACTCACTATTTATGTACTTGTATGGTTGAAAGTGATAATTTCTTTTAATGAAATATTGAGAAAACATATGTATCTACTTATTTTTACCAAAATCTCATTTTTGATGGTTTGGTTGATTTTGCTGAAATTTTTCACTACTTATGGGGCCTTAAGAGGGAGGATGTTATAGTATCCTCGTGATTAAACATTTATTTTATTTCTCTATTTTACTTGAGAAAAGTTTTCTCACAGAGAAAGTACTTAATTTCATCATGCAAGTTGTGCAAGTTTGCAAATAGGTAGTTTCCAATGATGTCATTAATAGCCTGGGCACAGCTGTTTGACAGTCTCATTTATTATGTTAAAACCAGAATAAAAATATCAACGGCGACACACTTTTCACAACTGATTTGTATTATTTATTCCACTAACTACGTCTTGTGTAAATTTTAGGAAATTTCATTGCGGGCAAATATGATTTTTCTCAAAAATCTAGTTTTACACCACGTCTTTCTATGGAAAATGGGCATATAGAGGGCGCTATAACATACAAATCATAAACTTTGTAGGCCTATATGGCAAGATTCCCGCAATGGATTTTTTCTGATTTTTACAGAGGTAATAGCTCTTGCATATCTCTACCTATATCAGTTGTAAAAATTGTGTCGCCACTTCTTAAAATTGTTCTAAAAATAAAAGAGACAATTTGCACAGGGTCAACGTCAAACAACTGTGTGGGAGCTAGCAGACATTTGTAACATATCTCAAGTACAAAAGGTTTGAGTGATTAAATATGTTGACAGCCTGACAGGGACCCCTGAAACGTGATTCTTAAGTGCTGCAAATGGTACTTTAAAGAGACATGAGGAGATTTCCAGAAAGAAGTGCCCCCAATTTTGTCGAACCCCGGATTTTTACATATTTGGAATGCTTACCAATATATATATTAGATCACACCTGAAGTGAAAAATGAATGCCGCAATGACGCCGTCTTATGTAATAAGATGATGATTTAGTACTTCCTGTCGTGCACGACAGAATGTCAAAGCATGGTTTTCTATTGGGAACGATTACGATAGCAGGCAAGTTCAAAACAAGGTTTGCGGTTTTCTTTTGCACCTGTTTGTCCAATAAACCTTTGAAAGGTTCTCTGTAGGTGGTCTACAACCGATCCAGTGAAATTTGAGAGAAATTCGTATCCTAAAAAAATCTCCTCCTGTCACTTTAAGGAGAGAGGGGCAAGAGTTCGTACAGGGGTCAAATTTTTAAATTGATCCAATCATGTTGAAAAGTATACCACATTATGTTTTTAACCATAAGGATTCAGAAAAGGTATAGTTTGTAATATCTACAGCCTAAAGTTTTAGAGTTATAGGCTAAAAACAGCAAAATCAATAAAAAGGGTCAATATTTCATTTGTACAGGGGTCAAATTTGAAAGTTGCTCCGATTTGGATACAAATGGTGCAAATTGTTGGTGGAGCTCATATGATTAAAATAAGGAATAGTTTTGAGTGTCTCAAATGCTTAGTTCTAAAGTAGGGGTAAAATCAAGGTCAAGCCCCATTGAATGCAAGTGACGCTGACCTTCAGATGGGATTGAAGTGAAACAAACATAGCATTGAAGAAAAAAGAAGTCCTTGCAGATTTGTCCAAAAGCCTAGTACTCTGCAATTTGTTATGTTGAATCAAAGAATCAAACGAAGCAGAGGTCAAATCATGTAAAATCTTAAAACAAGTCTTTTAATTTAAAAAGCAATCTTCAAGTCTAACTAGATTCAAATCAAGAAGTCTGTTCTGCATTCGCCTTCGGTGATTGCCAGAAGAATAAAGCGTGTAATTTCCGTTGCGCTTTCTCTAACCTATCCAGATGATTCCTTTGATGAGGTGCCCAAACACTAGCACATGTAGCAAGTAACATGGGGTAAGATGAGAGCTTAATAGAGGTTAATCAATGCATTAGACGGCATATTTCTTGTACACATAATGATGAAGCCAGACAGTTTCGAAACCTTACTTGAAATTGTAGCAATATGAAAGTCAAATGAAATATCATGAAAGTGACACCGATTATATAATTTGAAGTTATTGACTTCAGCACGTTCCTCTCACCTATGGTGTAATTATCACAATAAACAGGAGACTTAGATCTAGTCAATTATGTGCATTTCTAGAAATACTCAATCAAAAATTAATTTAAGTACTAATATTGTTGCGGCCATCTGTTCTTATTTTTGATGACACACTGAGAAACAAAAACAAAAACAAACAAAATAAAAAATAAAAAATAAAAATACGGATGCTTGCTATTTTCTATAACCATTAAAAATAAACACCAAACTTACAACTCATCAATTACTTGAGAAATATCTTCAAAACACATTTTTGGGGCAATATGCACATTTCTTTCATCAATACACACACAGCACAAACAAACAAAAACATAATAAAAAATAAAGGTTTGTATTGGCTGAAGTCAACCAAATCCGTCATTCTCTTCTTTTTGCGGAAGCTCTATATCCGCCCTTGCATAGGGATTTTTTTTAAAAAAAAAGGAAATAAAAATGTATTTTTGACCCAGACCTTTCTTGCCTTTGAATTTCAATCTAAAAAACGGTTTATTCTTTTCTTTTGAATAAATATTCAATGCATCGTTACACTCCTTCCACGCTTTAGCTATTTTCCTGTCAAACTTCCCTTTACCAGATTGGTATACAGTGACTGGCTATTTTTAAATATAGTCTACGGGGATTGGGTATTTTTTGGGGGGAAATTGCACTATCTGACCCCCATACCCACCTCGCATTGGAAAATTCTGATGAATTCCCTTCTCTGCTATAATAAGCAGAACAAATATTCCCATCTCTGCTATAATAAGCAGAAAAAAATATTGCATGTACAAGAACGCAAAGAAAAACAATTGACAAAAGAAAGTTACTCTTGAAATCTAACCTTATTCATTTAGCAAGAAATAACCACCACCACCACCACAAACCAGAGTTCAGCGATACGCGTAGGCCTATACCATATACCACAAAACCACATTTCAAAACATTTGCTCCATCGTACCACATTAGAGTCACATGAATCAGTCGTTCATTTTGAATTGTATACCTCGCCTTTCACCAAATGAGGTCTCAGGTTCGATTCCTGTAGGAGCTCGTTCTCGATCAGTTAGTCGGCAGGTCACCCAAGTGCTATTGTTCACACTAAAATTGTTGGACAGGGTCATTTTACATGGGTTTTCACAAATTTATACAATAGGCAAACGACCTTGCCATTGTCCACATTCCCTGCACACGTCTGCAGTTCAAATCGATGGAAACCAGGTCCACGTTATAGCATATGAGAAATCAATTCCATGATGCCAGTAAATGTAAGGTTATACATTTTCCGTGGTCTTCGCTTTCTTAAAAGTTACTTCTGAGTAAGACGTACACAGACTTTTTTGTAGCACACAATTCAATTTAATGATTTGTGATGCTTTAATATTTGGTGGGATTTCTATATCTTCAGAGACCACGCTTTTTCAAAACTTAAAATTCGTCGCTTTTAATTCGTTGTTTTAACCCCCAAACATCCTTTCACGTCATATTAGACCAACTTAGATATGTAGTTGACATTCCGCAACAATAATACATGATTTTATAATGAATTTAGGTATTTTGGACCTCAAATCTGGACATTTTCCAGAGGGTTTTCGGCGTTTTCGACCAGCTATTTAGGTCACAGCGAGTGTATTGTCTTCTCGTGTACAAGAAAATAAAGCATGTTGGCGTGACCTCCTGCTTGACTGTCGACGGCTTTATGTGAACTTGGTTTCTCGACTCGTTTCTGTAGGTTTTCTCCGGATACTCCAGTTTCATACTGTATCTAAAACCAAGCTTCTTGACATAATCTGTTCTGGTATTATAGTACTCTGATGGGCTGATCGCCTATTATGACCACCGCACAGCGCCATGAGCACATTTACCGTGGATATGTCGTGTGTTAAAATACTCAAAAAAATTAATTTATTTAATAAGATGCCCCAATTATCCATTACTTACTTTGACGAAAATGAAAAATCGTTGAGAAACACACAAACACCACTGTTATTGTCCTTTATTGCAAAAATACAAGTGAAAGCAACCTGGACAAACAACCTGACTAGTGCCCCAAACCAAGCACACAAACAAATTGAGAGCTATTCAATTTCCGCTGCCGACCGTCGCTTTATTGTTATGTCATTAGAGAATTGCACGCTTCAACTAACCTTTCGTTCTTTTAGCAGGCGAATGCTTAAACTCCCTCTCTCAGTCTCACTCTCTTTATTTTTCCCCTCTATTCCTGCC
This sequence comes from Ophioderma brevispina, assembly GCA_023653785.1. Classification (NCBI taxonomy): domain Eukaryota; kingdom Metazoa; phylum Echinodermata; class Ophiuroidea; order Amphilepidida; family Ophiodermatidae; genus Ophioderma; species Ophioderma brevispina. Next base: position 41,928 of record JAMKCH010000357.1, read on the forward strand.
CCTCCTCTCTGTACTGCCGTCCCCTCTTTTTTCTTCTCCTCCTGCTTCTCTTCTAATCTTTCATTCACATCTTTCTAGGCCGCTCTCTCTTTTGCCATCTTTGTAAAGAGTCTTGGATCTTACCTGGTTTCTGCTTTCTTCTTCTTCTTCCTGTCAATGTATGAATACCTCTGACATCCAATGTCCGATATATTCAAGATGTGGCCTAACTAGTGTTTTGTAAGAAAGTTCTTTAGTCTGGGAAGTACATTTGTTAATGTTCCTTTTGATGAGACCCAGTATTTTGTTTACTTTCATGATGCAGTGATTATAATGCCGCTCCCAGCTAAGTGTGTTTGAAATATAAACACTCAAATATTAATGATGAGATACTTTTTCAAGTACTTAAAGTGTGTGTACTGCCATAGATTAATCAGTAATTGTTTACTTTTTTAATACAAACATGGACTGCTTGACACTTTTTGTGATTAAATGATATTTGCCATTTTTCGGCCCATTGGTTACAAGCTTGTTGACATCATCTTGTTATATTTTACTATCATGTATTGTGTCTATAAAGAATGCAATCGTGTGCAAACAGTTGAACTAAATAATGTTGTCGGCAATGTTGTTAATATAAAGGATAAAGGCCAGGTGTCCGACAAGAGTTCCTTGCGGGACACCAGATTTTACATTGGTCCACTCAGATTCGCTGCCGTTTACAACGACTCTTTGTTTTCTATAGCAGAGGAATGCGTCAAACCACTTGAGAAATTTATCCCGGATTCCATAATAATGAAGACGAGATTTAAGTCTTTCGGGTGTAACACTGTCGAATGCTTTAGTAAAATCAAGTATGATGGAATCGACTTGATGACCTTTGTCAAGTTCCTTAGCCCAGTCTTCGATGGTAACAGCTAACTGGGAGACACAAGAATGATGTTTTCTGAACCCATGTTGCTTAGGCGAGATGTTATATTTTTCAAAGTGTTTTGCGATGTGGGAATGAACAATGTGTTTCAAAAGCTTTGAACAGATTGAAGTCAATGATACTGATCTATAATTTCCAGGAGCGCCTTTACCCCCTTTTTGTGAAGAGCATAGATGTTGGCTGAAAGCCATTCCTCTGGAATTTCTGCTCTATCCAAGGATTGCTGGACACCCCTGATGCACACTCCTTTAGGACTATTGGGTTTAGTCCATCAGGTCCAGAAGCTTTGTTGACATATAAACCAGAAAGTAGTTTATGGACTCCCTCAACAAAAACGTAACAGTCAGGTACTTTAGGATAATTACTTGGTAGAAAGGGGATCAGGTCCAGGTTCTCCTTGGTGTAAACACTAAATTGGTTGTTTAGAGCTTCCGCCTTTTCATTATCAGTAATTTGAATACCTTTACTTGTACGCAGGGCAGGAATTCCAGTGTTTTCCACTGTATTGACCCCTGTACAAATGGAAATTGACCTTTTTTGCACTTTTAGCCATTGTTTAAAATAAAAAGTTTTTTAAAAACTAATTATAACCAAAACCCGATAACTCTAAAACCAATGGTCATAGATGGTATAAACTATACATTTTTGGAATCCTTGTGACAAGACGGACAATATGGCATATAGGCCTATTTCAACATGATTCGAGTAATTTAAAAGTTTGACCCCTGTGTAAACTTAAATTGGCCCTATTGAAAAAGTGACACCACATTTTGACGCCACTAACTACCTTGCATTGATGTAGAGGGTCCATACTAACTACCAAAGTGTCAAATACCTTAGATGTAGTCTGGCATGAACGAACTCCCTAAAAAGGACCCTATTATATTCTGCTCCTGCTCTAATGGACCAATGCTATACCAACCAATTTTAATATATGCTTGCCCTCCTCCCGAAAATATATGTGCCCCCCTCTGCACCCCCCCTGAAAAAAGGCTAGTTACGCCACTGGGTGTCGCTTTTTCATTTAAAGGCTGACTCGGAGATTTCGAAATAAAATATTGTTGTGTAGTAATTACAAATGGTCATCTACATCTAAAGATAGTCACCTAAAATGCTTAATTCCAAAGTTAGAGATGAATCGGATTTTCCGTTTTCACGCAGTTAACATTTCTGAACAGTATAACAGTGCCATAGCATACCGTGTTGTATAACAAAAATTCCGGATCCGGAATTTTACAACAAAGTTGTGATTTTCTATATGAAGGACTTCGATTTGAGTTTATTATTTCACGCAGTGATTAGTATACGGACTAGCATTATTTATATGCATAAAACACGAATTGTTTGAAAATTGAGTGCGCCCTCATCGGGAAATCTCCGAGTCAGCCTTTAGGTTACAGCAGGGGTCAACACTTTTAAACTACTTCAAACACGTTGAAACATTTTTCATTTTGTCCAAGGATTCCAAAAATGTATCTATAGTTTGTACCACTTAATTACGACTATTGGTTTTGGAATTATGGCGTAGTCCTAAACATGACTAAAACGGTAAAAATGAGTCAAACTCAATGTGTACAGGGGACAACATTGAAGTTTACTCTATTATATTTTAAATGCTTGCAAATTATTGCCTGAGGAATGAAGACTCCGCAAAGTTAGTTTTGATATGTTAAATGTTTTACTTGCCGAGATAAAGGTCAATGCCAGTTGCATTATGTTGCCCATGACCTATTTTTGTCACAATGAACCGAATGACTAATGCATTGCATTGCAGATGCTAAAACTATTCTTAATTTTGATACATTACGCTAGATGACATTTTTTTTTTTTTCATTTTTTAATACCAAAATTGAAGCAACTTCTGATTTTGACCCCTGTTCAAAAATTGACCTTTTTTGCACTTTTAGCCATTTTTACCCCTACTCTAAAACCATTTGTCATAGATGGTAACAAACATCATTTCATGGAATCCTTATGACTAGACGGGGGCAATATGGCAACATTTCAACATGAATGGAGTTATTTAAAAGTTGACCCTGGTAAACTTAAATTGGCCCCTATTTAGGGAGTGTTCATTATTTACGCCAGGGGGGATGTGAAATCAGGGGTGGGACACGAAATTTTTTTTTAAAACTTGAGGGGGGGGACACAAATTTTTTGTGACAGAGAAGAGACGGGGGGGGGACACGAAATTTTGTTAAAGCCATCATAAAAAAATGAACTGTGATGATTTGAAAAATGAAAATTGTGTTTTTTATGAAACTAATACAATTTGTTTTTCACAACACAATCCATTTGAATAAGAACTGATCTCATAAAAATAAAACTTATTAGAGGTTATGGTGTAAGGAGGCTAGAAAGATGCTAGCTATGACTAAAAGGCAGCTAAATTTGTAGGTAAATCTTACTTTTAACTCAGGTGTATAATTTCAAAATATAATATCATCCTGGACGTTGTAGATCTGTATAGTTTTAAATATGCATGTCTACAAAATATCAACATTATGTTTTTCACCTACAAGAGACAAAAAGGACAAACCCATGATTGTAAACACAATCTTTTTTTATTAAGTAAGTAAATGTAATGCATTGCAAAGACCTGACCTACCCACTGTTGTTACACTACAGGTAGTTTTCCATATGAAATGCATAAGGTATGACAGAAAACTTCCTGCATAATCATAAAGTGTGTAATTTTTGACTGCCCATTGCCCCAATTTGAATTGGCAGTGTTTAAATCTTTCACACGTATAAACTGGACATGCTAAACATTAACGTATTTTGATATTACATGCACAAATGGGAATTTATTTAAGTAAAAAAGGTAAAGTGTCATGCCGAGCAAGCTCGTGCGCAGAGTGCCCAATCTCTCTTTCCTTAGCGTTTGGCCAGACTCCTCAATATATTTTTGATGTGGGGGTCGCCACTCTCCAGCAAAGAGCGAGTCTTAAACTTCACAGCATTGAAAATGCTGGTTACCCAAGGAGTAATTAAGGTAAAGGGCTTTATCAAGGGCAGAACACTTGGCTGCAGTGGGGACTCCGAACCCAATAACCTTTTCAATCTTAGGCCCTGTATTGTATCCATGCTGGGATCCATGTCGCACCCATAGGCCAGATCAAAATTAAAAATCAGAGCATTAAATAAACAGGTGATATGAAAGGTGGCATATGATGACAGAATTATAAAAATAAATGATTTTGGGGCTGTGCTATCCATATAGCAAAATGTAAAAAGTATCCATCCTGAGGAACCAAGTCCTCGGTTGCAGATTACAATACGGACACCCAAATTCAGACTGATATAATAACAAAATGGTATTAGATCATAAATCATGATAGCATCTTAAAGGTACCATGGCCCGATCGCTAATAGCCTCGTCCCCAGAAACTCCAGTTTTACCGGAAAGTGGTCAAAATTTTGGTATCAGAACGAAAGCTACTATTTCCTCATTTACCCAGTGAAATTTAGGGCTAAAGGTTGTTTGGTTTGGAAGTTATGAGTGGAAAATGTGCCCATTTGGGTACAACCAATATATTTTACACGTATCTATAGGAATTACAAAAATCCGTTTTTAGCTCTCACATCCAAAAACGGATTGAATATCGCCTGAAAACTTTTCAGGTGGAGTTTTGGGGTGAAAGACAATCTATCAAGATGAAAAACTTCAAATACTGAATCGGGCAATCCTCCTTTAAATTAGGCCATTACCAATTGATTACCAAACTTTTCCAATTGGATTGTTGTATTGATCTTTATACTTGAGAAAGGAAATGTCACAATATTCCTTGACCAACAACCACCATATGTTAAATGCGACTCACAACGTCAAAGACAATGATACAGTGACAGTGGCTCCACAGTGCTCATGCACTGAAAAATAGATCATTTGGCCTAAGTAAAGGAAATATTAACGTTCATAAATAGTTTACATCTGCTTCAAGATAAATAGATAAATGAGAGCTCTCTGAAGGCACTCAAATTATTACTAAAACCAAGAGCTTCCGGCGGGCCCCGCCCCCTGGACCACCATCAGGGGCCCAAAAGTGGAATTCTGTACCCCACCCATTATTGCTGTGCTACGGACGGTATGGGGCACAAATAAATCTTACCATCTTACTAACCAAACTTTCCAATTGTTTTATTGATCTCATTACTTGAGAAAGGATGTCACAATATTCCTGACCAACGCCCCTATCTGTTACGTGATTCACAATATGTCAAAGGACACTGATACAAGTGGCAGCGTGCTCTGAACAGTGCTCCGTCACTAAAAAGAGAACGTTTTTGGGCAAAGTAAAGCAATAATATTGTTAAAAAATAATCATCTCTTCAAAAATAATGAGATACTGAGAAGCTCTTGAAAGGCACCAAAATTATAAAACCCAAGAGCTTCCAGGAGCTAAGCCCCTGTATCCCCGCCAGGAACCCAAAAACGGGACCCTGTACCCCACCCATTTATACTCATGACGCGCTCATGCAACACTTAAACATCTTGTCCTAGGCACCACGTCCACTACATAGAGGCATATGATCGGACAAAAACATGCAGACCTTTTGTGACCAATTCGCTAAAAGCAATGACGAGGGTTGTACATGTAGGTAATTCATTTTGACTAAAAATTGCAGATAGATAGGCCCCTCTAACACTATACGCCCACACTATCATTGATGTCTACCATTCGGGACAGTAAAAGAACTAGTAAAAGAGTCATCAAAGAATATTTTATTGTGATATTGTCTTTTAAAAGAGGTTTAATTCTCTCCAAAAAGCGCTGATTATCAGGGAGCAATAAGAACATTAGCCACTGCCATGTGCATTAGAAATATCTTCCAAGATAAAAAAATCATTCTCTTTCAATGCACTTAGGAGAAGCTAAGGAAGCAATGGCGAGAGTGGGCGAGTTGTCTAAGGCGCTGAACCGTCGGCAAGGTATAAGAACGATCGAGCGGCCCTGGTTCGAGCCCCGCAGAGTCGGGTTTCTTGGTCCTACTCAAATAGGTTCTATAAGGTCGGAAATTGCGTGATTATGGAATTTCTCGCTCCCACCCATTGCGTAAAAGGTGCAGGTGTATGCAATGGCTGCCCAGGGCTTCATGATTCGGAGAGTCCAGTAAAAGTGTGGTCCGTGTATCAGGGGAGTCATTCCTGAACACGTTAAAAAGTTGCAGACCTCATCGAAAAGAGTAGGGGGACCATCCCGGGTCTGTTACCTGCATATCACTCTAGGTACCCGGGGTCCCTCCAACCCGCAATAGGCACAGCGTGGAAGGGTGTAGGCCGAAATCCAACATGGCAACATGGGGCTTTCGTCCAACAGTGGACAGACAAAAAAAGGCTGATGATGATGAAGAGGAAGACAATCCTTCGCTGCCTCAAATGAATGCTGGTCATGGGATATTAAACAATTTATGAATGTATAATTGAAAATATTCGAGGGGGGACTTGAAATTTTTTACTAGTCAGGGGGGGACATGAAATTGAGCAATTGAGATAGGGGGGGACTTGAAAAAAACAGTGTTAAAAAAGAGGAATCCTCCATCACCCCCCTGGCGTAAATAAGGAACACTCCTTAGATGGTTTCCATTTCTCAAAAAAAGTGCTTCATACAAATGACGAAGGGATTTGAATAAAAGCAATGGGTTGTGTGTTTAGATGAAAATTAATGCTAATTCCAAACTTTTCTGGTCCCCAAGCTGAATTTTGAGAGGAAATGTTCCTATAGCATAAATTCAAAATCGCCGCCATTTAACGTTTTGTATCTAACTCAAGCTGTGTAATGACTTAATTCTTGTGTCTATACAAATGTTTTCAGGGCTAAGGAATACAAAAATAGATTCATAGTTACTTAGCATAGGTCAACTTAACAGTTAAGTTGCCATAAAAATTCAAAAGGGCTGCCATTTACATTTGAATACTCAAGCGTTAAGGCTTGTACTTCATTCTTGTGTCTATACAAGATCATTAGTTATGGTCGTGCGCCATGAGCTGGGGATATAGAAAATGAGGTGGGCGTACATTTTCACAAATATTTTTTAACATTTTTTAATTAATATAAGAACCAAGTTAATATTCAGCGGATTTATATTTCATTTTAAGGAATTAGCTAGCTTTAAGTGGTAGATTAGAAGATTCAATTTTGTGTATTTTTACTTTTTGAGTTGTCGTAATTTGAGTCAGTCGGGGTAGAGAGGGTGGTGCCTACGGATGAGGTGGCTACGGATGAGGCATTGTGTTAAAGTATAGGTATTTTGATATTCGGGGCTTTGGCAGGTATCTTGTCTTTATATCTTTGTAAACCATGGCCATGTATAAGAAAATAAATCTCATGTTGTTGTTATGTATGTGGTATATTTGAACCTTTACTCCCCCGCCGCTTTCACTCCCCCGACATCCCTACATTGACTCATACAACAGTTTACGCTATGGTGATAATTGCAGAATTAAACTGCCACAAAATGTTGTACTTTAAATCAAAATTTCACCTTCCACCTATATTGACACTTGTGGCACGCTGTATATGCACATACAAGTTGGCATATTTTTCTTGCTTTACATCACCCACTGGGTATTCTACACTAATCAAGTGAAATTGAGACAAATCCTCAAACGATCCTATTGGCAGTTAAAACCGTCAAAACGGGACCAGAAAGATAGTTTATTAAGAATTAATGAAACATTGGCTTGCCATGTACGTATCAAATACTGCGTGCCACAAGAACCACAATGCGGAATCAGTGTTGCCAACGGCGCGGGTTTCCCCACATTGGGCTACTTTTGAAGCCTGGCCGCGCCTAAAAAAAGGCCGCCGCTGGGTTTCCCCAAATTGGGTACTTTCATTCGTCCCAAGGCGCGGCACCCTCGAGTATCCTTTATCCCTCTCTGTACATCATTTATTAAGAGCTCCAAGAAAGTTTTAAAAGGTCGTAATTGCATTAGCGCTTCCTTTCTTCTTGGAAAATGCGTTAACCTGCATTCATACAGGGGGTACTCGCGGGGGGTACTCGGTAATCGCTCGGGTATGACAACAATAGTAACAAAAACTCCAACTTCATCCCGTGATCTGTGTGCTTTGTCAGCCTTTGTGCTCCGTACCACGACGGGCGAGTAGGTGCTCACTCAGGATACACAACTTAAATAATTATTCCAAAACAAAAAGTAACCGTTCCATGGGTGGTACACGTGAGAGGGCAATTAAACCTTAATAAGCTGGGGATGTGCTCCTTACACGGACGGGGAGTAGGCGCTCATCAGGTATAACAGCAATAATATCCTAAACAAAAAGTGACCGTCATGGGTGTACAATGATTCAAGGGTAGGGTTCCATTCCCGGCTATGGGGTCAAAAACGTTGAGAGGGCAAGTAAACCTGTTAGGGTGGTAAGTAAAAAGGACACGCCGCACGCATCCTTTTCTGTTGCGAAATAATAATAAGATGCTTTGGTAATTAATTGAGTGCCGAGGGTATTCGAGGACTAAAAACGGAAACATTTCTTGACAGTATTTCGTATTTTTCGTAAAATAGCGCCCTCACATAAAAATAAATAAAAAATACAGGGGGGTAGGACATGCCAAACCTAAAGCAAGTCAGCAAATCCAATTATTCAGAGTGCTAGTCTGTTTCAAGACTTAACGGTAGGAGGCGCTCGTAAGCATATCGAAAAGGTTACACACAGACTTGACTTAAGACTAGGCATGGTCACAATAGTTCAATCTAAATGACCGTTATTGGAAATTACACTATTGACAGCGGGGTTAATCCACTACCCCCGAAGGATTTTGAAGTGAATACTTTTTTCTTAAATTATCATGATGTTAAGATCTTTTGAACAAGGGTTTAAAAGATGCTTTTTTATTGTCTGGGGACCGAGGCTGCGTAGGAATACCGTGTAGGGAATCCCTAAATGACCGTTTGGAAATCCCAAGCCCAAATCGAGCCCATCGTTCCGACCCCCTGAAAAAATAAATATAAAATAAATAAGGAAAATAGTTAAAAATCAGAATAAAGTGCCAGTGTCTAGAGTTACTTTTTTTGTAATAAAATAGCGCCTCACACGCGCTTAAACCGAAAAGTGCAAAATTGGCTACTTTTTGGCCATTTGCCGGACTTGGCGCGGCCCTTTGCAGCGGGTAGGCGAATTTTTGTTGGCAACACTGTGCGGAATTCCATCGCTGTGGTAAACATGGCGACTTGCACACGATCACATGATTGCTAGGTCAACGGTCTCGAGGATTGTTTCCGGCCTTTCTGTTTCCGAAATGAATGTTATTTATAGTTAAAAGCGACTGTATAGGAGAGAAGTGCAATGATCATGCACAGGAACCGAGGAGAAGAACCGGTGCTGAGCACTGGAGGACAAATTGATGGTAAGTTCATTGAGCTTCTCAAGCCTTCTGCTCGGCTGCACCAGGTGAAATAGACCGATATTTGTCCCACTCCGTCCAGCTCTAGTCCTGTAACTAGGACATTTCGAATCCATTTATCATTAGCAACTGGGGCATGTATGAACAAGCTGCTTCTCAGCTAGTTCGTGTCTTGAAGTGACATACGGGATTGAATGAACTCAAAACTTTGCCAAAGGTACAGAGACCAAATACCGCCAATATGCACCCAACATGCATTTATGAAATATGTCACTTTTGCAATGCTTACAATAATGTACATACCATTTGTTTACAATTTGATATCACAATGTCAATTCAGAGGGAGAAGAAATATGAGGGAGCGATTTCTCAACCAGCAGAATTGAAGTCCCAAGGAAACCGGAAGCATAAATGACGACGGTTAAAAGGTCGTCACACGTTAAAACAAATGCACCACACCGATGAACAAAATCCGTTTCCAACCCAATATTCAGCACGCTGCCGGCCACGCCCATACAAAAAAAGTACTATTGATGCGGTATATGTGGGTATTAAGTATTTTATGCGTGCCTCCTAGAAAAAAAAAAAAAAAATTTTGGGCCTTATCCCAAACGTGAGAGTGAGCTAGGTCTATAATAATCGTATAATTTTGAAATCGGCCTAACACTTCAGAATAAAAACCCTTGCTTTTTGTCTTAATTTAAAACATGACGAGGCTAAATGTGTTTCTTGGCTACCATTGTCTGCTAGTCCATGAAATACGGCCACACACATCGATCGCGAGAGGAAGCGTGACAGGTGCACACAACAAATCAATACCGTAATAGCAGAAATGGTACTCGAGACTTCTCTTCCTAGCAATTTACACAAACAGCACATAAAAAATACAAGAAACCCCTTCGTACAAACGGCAATTTAGTCAATTTATGGTAAAAGAAGGAACGCTCGGACGACTTTTGGCTAGATATCTCCCTCAGAGGGTGTGGCTTAGCATCTTGTCAAGAAATATAGAATCAGCTGCGCAAAAAACACCGAATGCGGATCGCCGTGGCGTGCATACTAATCCCATGAGTCCTTGCGATTTCTCTCTACGATACGGTGTGTGGAAGCAATCTGGACAACTGGACGAAAATCGATTTTTTCCGAAATATGTAAGTGAAAATTGACAATCAACATCTCATATGAATCAGGAATACACTGCTTGCCAGGGACGTACTTGAGGGTGAGTAAAGAAAATTAAAGATAAGTTATCCTTCTTCAAAGATAACTTCACTGAGTTCAGGACCAATGGCTAATCATTTAATGTCAAACGTTCTGTAACTCAGTACCTAGTCCTGCGTTTACATGTTTACTGTACTACCAGCTCCATGAACATGACATGTAGTCTGACTGACAGTGACCACTAGCTACCCTAGGTCTAGACACAAGCGGTTTAAATACGCGCGTCGGCGATTTGCTTCCCTAAACAATATGTGATCAAGTGTCAAAGGAACTTGATCGAATCATTGGCGTCTTGCATACTGACAAAACAACTGAGTGCAGTTGGGGACTTTCCTTGCCCCCCTGTCAGTGGTCACTCTGTGTCACTGCTCATGTCAAATCATACCCTGCACATGCGCAGGATCTACACAGCACCGCGGCCGGCGCAACCAATCTGAGGTCTGGGCTACCGGTGAAAATACAACCATTTCAAGACATTGGCACCGCGCGCGCGGCCTGAGCGGGTGAAACATAACATAGATCAGATTCAACTTCGTACCGGTCCAGGGCACCAACTGCATCCTGTACAAAAAAATGTACAAAAATATCAATATTCAAGTCTAATGCGCACGTTATATTGAATGATGAATACTAGAAATAAATGTTTGTATACATTCTGTCTCCATGATCACTAAACATTTTGGTATCAGAAGAAAGCTACTATTTTTCTCATTTTTACCCTGTGAAATCTTAGAGCCAAAGGATGCTTGGTTTGGAAGTTATGAGCGAAAATGTCAGTGGGTGACAGGGCTTTCAGCAATGCGGCCCCTAGCCTATGGAACTCTTTGCCTATCTCTGTTCGCCACTCCAAGTCCATTGTTACTTTTAAGAAAGCTCTAAAATTTCATCTATTTCCTAAGAGTTGATTGTGTGCTTAAATGTGTTTTTTGTTATTGCCTGCCTCACATGATATTTAATTATGCAGCTGTTTTCTTTTATTTTATAGTTTGATGTTAAGTACCTATCTCATAGTAATACAACAGGTATTGTAAAAGATGAACCATGTTTTAGGCTAAATAGTAATTACTCTCTATTTTGTAAAGCGCTTTGACCTTGTTTTGAGAAGGCGCTATATCAAATGCCGTTTGTATATGTATAAATGTGCCCGATTTTGGTCGACCAAGTACTCTATGGGGGCTTAATTAAATTATACAAAATCACGTTTTTAGCTCTCGCATCGAAATGGATTGAAATATCGGCGCGAAACTTTACAGAAGGGGTTTTGGAGTGAAGGCCAATCTACCAAGATTAAAATCTTAAATCGGGCCATCCCCCTTTAACTAAGGAAACCAATCAATGATATGAATTTCTTTTACGTCATAGTGCTAGGTCAGTAGGCCTACTAGATATTAAAATAGACAAATGAGGGGATCATTCATAATTCTGTGTCATGTACAAAAGCAGGCCTTGCGCTGAATAAAATATAGAACAAAAATTGCCGGGTATGGAATATATTTCCACATCACTCGTGCTCGGTCACGGCTCGGTGGTCGGCAGTGAATTGATAGAGGTCAGTGGAATTGATCAACATGATTGGGAAGAGAAGTGGTTATAAACTTCGACGGATATAATCTCTTGATTGGCAATTACCTATTGTCGAAGGTAATAAAAGCCGCGCGCTGTCTTTAACCGCTTGTGGTCTAGACCAGGGTCCACGTGATGTAACCTAAACCTATGGCATGTATAATGTATCTGTATCTGTAGAAAATACTGCACAACACTCCCTAGTTGGAGTCAGACGTGTAGGAACGGTGACAGTGTGCGCAGGTGAGGCTTGCTAGTATACTAGTTCCAATAATTGTAAAACGTCATGCCTTATGGCATCATCTTTTAAAATTTGGACATAATCTTTGGTGCCATAAGTTACAACTGTTCTGTGGAGTTCCAATGCCATTTAAGGCTTGAGATGTTTTGAGATGTGTATTTCCTAAATAAAAAGAACAAAATAATTTTCTTTTGATGATACATAGCATCTCTATACTCTGTCCACTCGAAGTATGAAGTAGCGACGCGGGCGTATACATTGAACCGACTTTGAGCGCGCGCGTAGGTAAAGCATGATCGCACTGCAACTGCAAGGCGGCACTGGGTGTACGCGCGCGTCGCCACTTCATACTTCCGACGAGACAAAGTATAGAGTCTGTAGAATAATTGTCTTACCAATTTGTAACCGATGCTACAATTTGTTCCCAAAAAAGTTCATGTCAACATGTACACAGGCTGCCAAATTTGGCAGCCCAATGTAAACACAACAAGGGTAAGTTTCACCTGAAAATTTCATAATGTGAATTTTAAATCTGGAAAAATGGTTATCACATGATGCAGAAGACTCTCAAGAATGCCTACAATATAACATTTATTGGCAAATAATGAATATTTAAGCCATTTTGCAGCTGTAAAGTTAGAGCAGTCTGGGATAGCTTGGGTTGTTCATCAGGAGGACAAGTTTGACCAAGTTAATCTATTGACCTGTGAAAGCACCCTATAGTTTCGTAATTCTATGCTAACTAAGCCATGCCCTTTGCGGAGAAGAAAACCCAGAAGAAAGTTTACTCATCTTCAGGACTTGTATGGCGTTTTGTTTGTTTGTTGAGAAATCTCTAGCCAAAATGCACCCCTACTTCTGACATAAATTGACTTAAGCTGTTTTAAGAAAGGGGGGGGGGGATTCTTGCCATTTTTTTTTGTGAATTGCTTCAGAAGAGAAGTCTCTAGTACCAACACAGTGGGAAACTAATTCTGTGTGCACCTGTCAATCAATTACTTTGCTCACCGTGGACGTCATGCCAAGGATAGTCAGGTGATGGTGGCCAAGAAATCACAAATTTAGCCATTGCCATTGCTTTAATACATAAAACGAAATCTTAACAAAAAAATGGAAAGAATTCTGTATTGTGCCATCACCCAATGAATTTGGCAGCCTCAACGGAAAGTTATGGGATAAACTGCATGTTGCTGGATGTGGTGGTAGAACAATGAATTCATCCCCCCTCCCAAAAAAAATTGATTTGTTCTATATTGTAAAGGAATATTTTCCCATTCCAAAATGTTGGAGCTGAAGAATCAACTCTGAGCTCCTCCCCGATTGACACCTCCATTGACACATCTTACATCAAAGTCTAATTCTCACAATACTCTTCTTTTGACTTGAAAAGTCATTTTGGTATTTGAAAAGGAACATAATTATCTACAAAATAACTCAAGACTTTCTACAAAAGGTATTTTACATATATACTACTAAAATAAAACAAGACTGAAGTATTATGATACTTCAGTCTATTAAATACTCTTAGTCAGACATCATGTTGTCTTAGTTTGTCCTGTCCTCTATGTTTTGTCTCGTCTCCCCTCCCCTTGGTTTTTCGTATTTAAGCATATCTCTTGTAACTTTTTCAATTTGTTAACCCTTTTTGCAGAGGGCACTGCAACCTCACACCTCGCATTTAGCAGTGTCCTCGTCCCTTCACCATGTATGCATTCCAAAATACAGCTTGTATTGTTTATCTGTAATATTATCACTTATATCTGTCATTACTCTTGAAAAATATGTTTTCATTTAGCCATAGTTCTTAAGTATTACATTATCATTTGTTTAACCAAATAGTTCTATTTGTGCATAAGCTATGATTATTTATATATTAAGGTTTATCATCTGTTTATTTTGTATACATGTTTTGTGAAGAGACAAATATAAATCTGAATCTATGAAGAAGGCATTTTTATTTGATTTGTGATGTGCCCTTATTCACTATTCATGCTATATGTCAATAAATACCTTGGAAATTCAAAGTCACTTGATGTTCTTGAGCATACCCAATTAATATATATTTTTACATTGCAGCCATGGTGATGGCAATGGTTGACGCAGCATACGACAAGAAACCAAAAGTGCGGGAGATTATGAGCTCCTCCCTTGTGGATATTGGCAAGAAGAAACCCACCTTGGTCCTTAGCTCGTGCCACTCCTATCTACGGACACATTCAAAGGTACATTTTGCACACAAATAGCCAAATTGGTGTCTTGCAAGTAGGTTATTAACCTTAACCCATCTGAGAGTCAATGAGCATCAATCAAAGGGTGCCAATTGATTCTCATTGACTCTTGGATGTCAAAAACTATTTATTTTACCTGAAATGATTCTCATTGATTCTTGGACGTCATCCCGTAAAACACCCCATTGGATGTGGTTGATTCTTGGATGCCTTCCCTGCAGGAGAAGTTGAAAACCAAATGATTCTCAATGAATTTGAGACGTCCACGCACGTAAACATGAATTTACGTCGCCATGTTGTATCCCACGATGCACTGCCTACCCGACGTCCCACAGGGTTTTCCCCCCACTGTGGGCTTATTCGGACCCTCCGAATTTAGCAGATGTGTCATGGTCAAATTTGCACACCCGGAAGTAGAGCGTACATTCCGGTCATTGATTCTCGGACGCTTTGCTGGTAGATGATGTTGAAAATCAAATGATTCTCATTGATTCTCGGCCATTATACAGCAGAACAACCATAATTCTGGTTGACTTTCCAACGTTTTGCCAGCAGAACACCCAATGATTTCTGTTGACTTTCGGTCGTGAACGACTTTACGCCAGTTATTCCTCGTCGGGGAAAATGTCTGAGAGTCACTGAAAGTCAACAAGTGACTCTGATTGACTCTCGTATGTCAAACGACACGAATGGATTGATTCTCATTGACTCTCGGACGTTATTGGGAGAAAGCCCCGGTGACGTGTTAAAGGCACTATCAGTGATTTCTTAAATCAGAAAATGGAAATTATCATTAAAAATCAGATTTTGCATGCCTGTAACAAGTATAAGTATCCTAAGATACCCTACAAGTGATAGGCCCAAAAGCAGCTTAATAAGGACGATAATCATTACTGTCTGTACGGACACTTACTACAATACGTAATTCATATCTTTGATTTTGAATACTGCTGTTTTCTTAGTTTTCTATCAATTTTTCAGTTGGAAGAAATAGCTTATGAGAATTTTACAGACATATGCTTCACTTTAAGCTATTCCTGCAAATTTAAAATATTTTTACTCTTTCAAGTGGATCATTAGTGGCTCTGCGCAGTTTTTAAAACTTCAAATTTATAAAATTCATTATGGTTGGTATTCTGAAAGGGAGACTAACTTTAGACCTGGGTTTAAACCAGGGTTAGTCCTACAAGAGGGGACCTTTTATTCTTACAACATACTCTAAAAGGGTGCTGTAACAAGTGAGAATTTTCTCACTCGTTACATTTAACTTTCACAGTATTTTGAAAGGAAAAAAGGTCCCCTCTTGTAGGACTAACCCTGGTTTAAACCCAGGACTAAAGTTAGTCTCCCTTTCAGAATACCAGCCATTGATATTATCTAGATTTGACTAGAGGAATAACAAAGATGAATATATGCCAGTGGTTCTCAAGTGGTGTCCTGCATGCTAAATCTGGCCCACAACCAGCCCAAAACATACTGAAATGAGCTGAAAATAAAGTGTAATTGGCCCTGGAACATATTTCTTTCAAATGGATCTGGCCCTTTTTGGCCCACTGGCAAATAAAGTTGAGAACTCCTGATATATGCATCAAAGGCACTATCAAGGATTTTATAAATCAGAAAATCAAACAAAACAAAACAAAAAGCATCAAAAATCAGATTTTTGAATGTCTGTAACAAGTATAGGTATTCTAGCATGCCCTAAAATTGATCGAAAAGCAGCCCGATAAGGACAAAATCCAATATTTTGGTCATTTGTGCCTGTACAGACACTGTACATAACGCAATTGAATGGATTTTCATATATTTAAATACTGCTCTTTTCTTCCTTTTGTGTCAATTTTTCAATTGGTAAAATAACTTATGAGACTTTTAAAGACTTATTTTTCACGTAGCTATTGCTGAAAATTTCAAATATTGACTCTTTTTGGGTGGATCATGATAGTCTCAAATGGTACCAAAATATTTTTTTTACTGTTGGGTGATCCAATTGACAACCTCCCCCCCACTTTACCCCATCATTGATATCAGAGGAAAGTTCATATTTTACTCATTACCTTGGTGAAATCTAAGGCTTGGGAAAAGATTTCCTTTTGATGTTATGAACAAAAATGTCCACAAATGTAGTCATTAGCTTACACACATTTAAGACCTTTATGTGGATACAGATGTATATTGCCTAACTTTGCACATCTTCAAAAGGATCAGGATATGTGTGAAGTTAGTCATCATGCCACATGTACATCTGCATCTGCATAAACCTGAAATCTAAAGGTTGCAAGTTCTGTTCTTTAGGGCAATTTGGTACACATTTTTGTGGGCCGCCAGCTATAGCTGGCAGGACCACTTAGCAATCCATTGTGCATGTGTCTGTGTGTATGTATGTGTCACTAAAATGTTGAGTTCTTTTTGGAGCGGCCCACAGCTTATATTCTTTGAACGTAGAGAGCGCAAAAGCCAAGAACTGCAAAATTCTAGTTTATCTTACTATCCAAACAGCTACACTCATGGCCATAATTCCTGTTACTTGTTGGCAAGTACGCTTGCATGCTATCCAAAACTTCGCACCATCTGATTGCATGAAAACGTGATGCACGCAGTAAGAAATGCGCATGTGTCACATAACAGAAATTATGGCAGGGATTATAGTCTGTGGGTATTTTTACCTGCAATGATGATTGAATGTTTTACTCAATTTACCATGTATAGTCACACCATGTATAGCACTAACAAGGCCCTAGACCACAAAAAAAAAAACACACACACAGGGAATATTGTTGTATATTGTGGTATATGATAGTTACAGAACCTACGATATTTTGTGGTAGTTTGTGGTATTGATTCTTACATTGACATATAAAGTGTGGTACATCCCCTTACATCCGCACCCGCCGCGCCCATTTAAGCCCTAAGCACAGGTTCCCCTGGGCCCGCAACTTCCCTTGGCAAAGCCTTGTACATTGTGGCCTATGGTGCAGCTTTTGTTTATTACTGTGTATATTGTATATATGATGAGTTACTCCAAGTTGCTATAGTTTATTTATCTAACTACTACATACACCACAACTATACCACAATCAAATTTATGGTAGTTTGTGGTCTATGGAAGTTCAAGATGATGAAAGTTGTGGTATATTTGTGATCTTTGGTACGTCCTCACAATATACAGCCTGCAGTGTGTAGGGATAGCCACCATCACAATTCCTTTTCTGAATAGGCATTTACATATGCACGCGAGAGTCCGCAGAGAAAAGGAATTATGACAAGAGTATAGTGAAGAATTACTTGATTTAAATTTGCAACATGCTTGATAAAATGTGTCTTTACATATGGCAGCTCCAGAAAGACCATAGAGTGTTGATTCCTGCAGACCAGTGAGAGTGTAGCTAAGGAGAGTCTTGATCACATCCCTGAAGCACCATGCCCTGGATCTATCAAGCTAGCCTCAGTAACTCACTGCTTACCAAGGTATGTCCAATCAGGTGTCTCATTCTGTGGAATGCAGGTATGCTTATACATTGAGACAATGGGGCTACTGGTTGGGTAACAGATGAGTCAAAGGTCAGTCAGTTGTCACTTAGGCTCATAATCACATCATTGGATTAACTATTTGGGACAGCTTGTCCTTATTTTTTCGATGCAGAGAAGCATTAACTGATATTAATGTCCAATGTAAAGTAATAACCTAAACGAACAAGAATCACATCCATTTAATTTGAATTTGTGGCCAAAAATTGCCTAATTACAGCTGTTGATGCACGAGTACTGAAGCAGATAATGATTGAATGATATGAATACCAAAAGTTGTATTTTCACAGATACATTAACTTTATAATATCGCAGTAGTGAAATCAAATGGACTTGCCAGTTTTGGTTTTAAGCATTCATTCATTTTAATATTTGTTACCTGATTGTTACAGATTTGGGGTCCTGCTTGGCAGACAGCACCAGTGGTGTCCCTGGTTTCCTTGGGAGAAATTCGCAATGAGGTATGGAAGAACTGTCTCAAGAAATTTCAACCTGGTGCTTTGCCACACTTCTTTGTGGTACAAACTTTGGCTAATCTGTCTCTGCTAATGGTATGTTGGATTGGCATAATTTCATTATACCCTTTTGCACCTCCTCTATCTCATGTGCTTCATTCCTGTTCAATGCGACTCAGAGTTTTGAAATATATGTTTAATATATTACCCACCCTGACCGGGTCGTTTTGCCCGACCAACGGCCACATGCACGAGGGCAATCTATTTTTTATTTTTAACGGCCCAGATGCAACGAGAAAACAAATTTTGCGTTTCAAATTGCATCTCGGCCGTTTTTTCCGGCCAGAATAAGTAGCGTAAGTCGTTAACGCCCGATGCAAAAAAGAACATCGCGTAATTTTCCCGGAGACGGCCCCAGATCAACGAGGAACATCGCGTCATTTTCCCGCAGACGCCTCAGATGCAACGAGGAACATCGCGCCATTTTCC
Source organism: Ophioderma brevispina (assembly GCA_023653785.1). Classification (NCBI taxonomy): domain Eukaryota; kingdom Metazoa; phylum Echinodermata; class Ophiuroidea; order Amphilepidida; family Ophiodermatidae; genus Ophioderma; species Ophioderma brevispina. The sequence continues at coordinate 60,927 of JAMKCH010000357.1, forward strand.
GAAATACGTCCCAGAGCAACGAGGAACATCGCGTGCGAATCAATGAGAACAGGGATCCTAAATAAATAAATAAATAAATATGGATCGTACTGCACACTGTATCTGCATGAAATCTGTATCTTATAGTTCGCCAGTCGTGCTTTCGCGCTATACGCTACGTCTAGTCGTGTGTGGCGCTATACGCTACGTCATGCGCCAGTTTACGTCATGAATGCGTTTATGCATAATTAAAAGTAGCTATCTAAAATGGTGGCGCTATTCACCATCGATATCGAAATTTGGTCTATGGGCATTTGTCACAGTTCACCCGCCTGATGAACAAGCATTGCGCCTTCTGCGGGGCAACCTCGAAAGTCAGTGAAAAGCATCGCATCATTTTTCCGGGAATGCGTCCCCGGTGCAACTATGACATCCGTCATTTTCTCGGGAAGACGGCCCAGATGCAACGAGGAACATCGCATCATTTTCCGTAAGACGGCCCGAGCAACGAGAAGCATCGCATCATTTTTCCGTTAAGAGGCCCAGATTCAATGAGGTGCATTGAGAGTCATTTGCGCTACAAAAAAATAGTTCTGACGCCGAGATGCACGAGAAACATTTCCGACCGGTACCACGTTTCGTTGCACCGCATTGCGTCTGGGCCGCGTTAGGGTAATTAAAAATAGTCAACTAGAACTAAGATCGTCACCTAAAATTGATCATTCCAAAGTTTGAGATATCGGATTTTTCGTTTTTGTGCAGTAAACTTTGTGTGTTATAACGTGGCCATAGGATACTGTATTACAAAAATTCCATATCCGGAATTTTAAAACAACATGTGATTTCTATATAAAGGACTTCCATTTGAACTTAGCTATTTCACCCAGTATTAGTATATGGAAAAGAGTTATTGACATCCAAAAAACCTGATCTTTTTGGAAACTGAGGGCGCCCTCATCGGGAAATCTCTGAGTCCCGCCTTACGAATAACGCACTGAATATAGTAAGGTGCAAAGGTATAATGTACTTATGCATTGGATGAATCAAGTTATTCATAATTGATGCTTGAATAAATGATTTAACATATCAATAACATTTTTTCAGCCTTTTGGTTGTTCCATTTCTGACTGCCACTCAGCATGCTACCAATGCTGGGAATAGCCTAACATGGTACTATTTGTGCAGCCCATGTAATATACTTGTACATATGGTTTTTGTTCTTCCGCTTCTGGGATTGTTGTCCCCGCCGAACGAAGTTCGGAAGGGGACATAGAAAATGGGCCTCTTCCGTATTATCCGTGTGTCCGTATGTCCGTATATCTGTTCGAAAATGTTTACACCCTGGAAGTGTCCGTGATAAAAATGGTTTAAACCCTGTATGCTGTATCTTCTTGAACGTAGAGAGCGCAAAAGCCAAGAACTTCTCTCTTGCAAATTCTAGTTTACTTACTATCCAAACAGCTACACTCATGGCCAGAAAAGTTCCTGTTACTTGTTGGGGCAAGTATACGCTTGCATGCTACCCAAAACTTCGCACCATCCTGATTTCCTGAAAACGTGATGCACGAGTAAGAAATGGCGCATGTGGTCACATAACAAAATTATGGCAGGGGATGATATCTGTGGGTATTTTTACCGGTGCATGATGATGGAAGTTTTACTCATTTACCATGTAATGTCACACCATGTTATAGCACTACAAGGCCCAGACCACAAAAAACAAAAACACACACACAAAGGTAATTATTGGGTAATTGTGTATATGATAGTTACAGAACCTACAATATTTTGTGGTAGTTTTTTGGTATTTTGTGATCTTATCAATTGACATATAAGTGTTGTACATCCCGTAACATCCCGCACCCACCGCGCCCAGTAAGCCATGCACCAAGGTTCCCCTGGGCGCCGCAACTTCTTTGCAGCCCTGTACATTGTGGCTATGGTGTCAGCTTTTTTGTTTATTACTGTGGTATAATTGTAGTCATGATGAAGTACTCACTCCATTTGCACTATAGTTATGATTTATCTAACGACTAATCATACACCACATATCCCACAATCAAATTTTGTGGTATTTTGTGGCTAATGGAAGTGCAAGTATGATGAAAGTTGTTGGTATATTGTGATCTTGTTGTTACGTCCTCACATACCACCTGCTGTTAGGGATATTCACCATCACAATTTTCCTTTTCTGAAATAGCATTTACATATGCCCTCGAGAGTCCCCTGCAGATAAAAGGATTATGACAATAGTATATTAAGAATTACTTGATTTAAATTATGAAACATGTCTTGATAAAAAGGTGTCTTTACATATGGCAGCTCCCAGATGCCTATAGAGTGTGATCCTGCAGACCATTGGAGTGTAGCTAAGGGGGAGTCTTGATACTCCCTGAGCACCATGCACTGGATTTACAACCTAGCCTCAATGAACGCAGCTACCAGGTATTCAATCCAAGTGTCCCTGCAGCTTTGAATGCAATGGTAATGCTTATCCAATGGAAGACAAGGGTCTTATTGTGGGTACCCGATGAGGTCAAAGTTCATTCAGTGGTCACTTAGGGCTCATATCACATAATTGGATGAACTTTTGGGACAGCTGTCCTTATTTTTTTTCAGATGCGAGTAAGCAGTAACTGATATTTATTGTCAATGTAAAGTAATAACCTAAAACGAAAAGAATCACATCCATTTAATTTGAATTGTGGCCAAAATTGTCCATAATTACAAGCTGTTGATGCAACTGTTAACTGAAGCAGATATGATAATGAATGATATGAATACCCAAAAGTTTTTTTTCAACAGATACTTAACTTTATTGTACTCAGTATTTGAAATCAAATGGAACTTGCCAGGTTTTGGTGTTAAGGCATTTCATTCATGTTAATATTTTGTGACATGGTTTACAGGATGTTGAGCCTGCTTTGCATACATCAGCCATTGGTGTCCTGTTTCCTTTCCTTGGGTGGAAGAAAAGTCGGCAATGAGGTCGGAGAGAACTGCTCAAGAAATTCAACCTGGTGCTTTGCCACACTTCTTTGTGGTACAAACGTTGGCTAATCTGTCTATACTGTCTACTGCTAATGGTATGTGTTGATGGGGCATAATTTCATAATACCTTGCACCTACCTATTCTGTGCTTCCCTTCTGTTAAAGGCGGACTCAGAGATTTCTGAAAATATATTTTTAATATATTAACCCTAACCCGGACCGGGTCGTTTTGCCGACCACTGCCCAATGCAACGAGTGCAATCAGTTTTATTTTTAACGGCCCAGATGCAACGAAAACCAATTTGGCGTTTCATGCACATCTCGTCCGTTTTTCCTTCCCGGCACAGGAATAATAGCGTAAAGTCGTTAACGCCCCAGATGCAACAAAGAAATCGCGGAATTTTTCCGGAAGACGGCCCAGATGCAACACGAGGAACATCGCGTCATTTCCCGGAAGACGGCCCAGATGGCAACGAGGAACATCGCGCCATTTTCCGGAAGACTTCCCAAATGCAACGATGAACATCGCGTGGCCGATGCAATGAGAACAGGATCCTAAATAATTAAATAAATAAATAATGGATGCGTACTGCACACTTGATCTGCATGGAATCTGGTAGCTTTATATTTGGGTCGCCATTCGTGCGTGCGCTATTATGCTACGTCATAGTCGTGCATGGAGCTATTATGCTACGTAATGCTCCAGTTTACGTCATTATGCGTTTCTTGCATACTTAAAATTAGCTTATCGAAAATGGTGGCGCTATCACCATCGATATCGAAATTGTCAGGGCATTTGTACACAGTGGTCCACCACCCCCTGATGAAAAGCATTGCTCCTTCTGCGGCCAACACGGCCGAAAGCAGTGAAAAGCCTTCGCATCATTTTCCCGGGAATGCGTCCCAGGTGCAACTAGGAACATCGCGCCATTTTTCCGGAAGACGGCCCAGATCAACTAGGACCATCGCATCATTTTCCAAAAAAAAAAAAAAAAAGTAAAACGGCCCGAATGCAACCAGGAACATCGCATCATTTTCCCGGTAAACGGCCCAGATGCAACTGAGGTGCAATGAGAGTCATTTGCGCGACAAAAAAGCGTTTTCTTGACGGCCGAGAATGGCACGAGAAACATTTTCCGACGCGGTAACCCACTGGTTTCGTTGCACCGCCTTGCGTCTGGGCCGCGTTAGGGTTAATTAAAAATAGTCAACTAGAGCTAAAGAATAGTCCCCTAAAATGATCATTCCAAAGTTTGAGATGAATCGGATTTTTCGTTTGGATGCAGTAAACATTTTGTGTAGCACTATAACAGTGCCAAGGAATACTGTATATAAACACAAATTCCAGATCCGAATTTTAAAACAAACATGGAATTTCTATATAAAGGACTTCCATTTGAACTTAGCTAAAAATTTTCACACGTAATTAGTATAGGGAAAAGCGTTTATTGACATACAAAAAACATGATCTGTTTAAAATTGAGGGCGCCCTCATCGGAAATCTCTGAGTCACCTTTAACATAATAAAGCACATGATATAGAGTAGGTGCAAATGGTATAATGTAATTATGCCATTGGAATTAATCCTGTTTTATATTCCATACTTGAATGCTTGATACAGATTTTAAGCCCATATCAAATAACATTTGTTCAGCCTTTTGGTTTGTTCCATTTCTGACTGCCACTCAGCATTCTACCAATGCTGGACTAGCCTAACATGGTACTATTTGTGCAGCCCATTAATATACTTGTCCTATGGTTTTGTGTTCCTCCAGCTTCTGGGATTGTTGTCCCCGCCGACGAAGGTTCGAAGGGACTATAAAATGGTCTCTGTCCGTATATCCGTGTGTCCGTATGTCCGCCTATCTGATTAGAAAAATGTTACCACCCCCTTGAATGGTCCGTGATAAAATTGTTAACCCTGTATGCTGTATCTTTTAAACAACTATCTCAGGCAAAAACAAAACTCCTTCACTTCATGGAAGTGCCTCATGGCATGCATCGTTTCTTCTGCAAATTTGAAATGCGGATATAGATGGTTTATGGTATGCAAATGAGCTATTAAATATGGCATAATTAATGTATCATGAAACGGTACGTTGGCTATGCAAAATTCTTTGCCACATGAGTGTTTCTTGGCATGCATTGTTTCAATTCCACTTTGAACAGTGCTGAATATATGCGCTTAGTATGCAAATTGAAAGCTAATAAATATGCATATTATTATCACTGAACGGTACATTGGTATGCAAAATTCCTTCGCTACATGTAAGACTATTATTCCTTCGCTTTCTTGAAAAGTGCATTATGGCATGAATCGTTTCTCTGCAATTTTGAAATGCCTGGTATATGCATGGAAAGTGCATGGCAGTTTATGTAATGCATGAGCCATTAAATATGCAAAATTAATGTATCACTGAAGTGGGACATCAGATAGCCAAATTCTTTTTGCTATGCTACATGACGAACACTTTTGGCATGCATTGTTTTCCCAACTTTGAAATGCATGATTTATATGCGGCTTAGGTATGCAAATGAGCTAATTAAGCCTTGCACAATTAGTTCTATTTATATATTCCATTTTATACATTACGAAATGATCCAACTAGTGCATATTTTGTGCTCAAAAAGCCATCAGACACCCCGTATGCCACATTAAAAATTTCGGTGCGCCCATGCCTACTAGCGGTCCGGGCGCTGCATCGGTACGCCCATCCCTATCGCCACTGGCATCCTTGATCCTTTGCTCTTTTGTGTCTCAGTTCGGGGCACCTGTTGCAATTTTTATTGGATATTTATACATAATTTTTTCCCCATTATGGCCTATTATTGGATACATATATTTACTATCGCACTGGAGGATGTTTTGTCGCAACGACGTTTACAATCGGAGCTTTGGTGGATGAATATCAAGAATTCGGAAGAGTGTTGGTATGATGTATATCCCTTCACATGGTTGCCCCGCGAGCCTCAGGCCGTTTTTCGCGTTGCTCGTACTGCGGGTGTTATTCCTTGGCCAGGTTTAAGCTCCCCGCCTTTGTAAGTCCCAATTTGACCGCCATGGCATGTGGGGGAAATGGGTGTCCCTGTGTCGTGTCTGCTCCCTTGCATTTATTAAATATTTTTTTTTCTTTCCCCTTGTTTATACAATCCTCGCGGTTGCAACCATGTCATCTGGTTTTTTTTCTCAGTGTATTTCCAGCCGTGCCGATGATCTTAATTTCTTCTCAAGATGTGGGGGGGGGGTGCCCTGCGTCTTCTTTTCCTCGTCCTCCTTGGTCTCCTTGGCCTTCTCCTATTCTACATTTGGATATCCCGGTTCTCGGCACGGTTTAATTACTGTATATAACTTCCGCTGAATGTTTCGGACTAACTTTTGATGTTGCAGAAAGATGGCTTCTACCGTGTCACTCCGCAGATGTTTGAGTGTTTAGAGTTCCTTCGAAACAAGACCATAACCCTCATTGATCTATGTGTGAAGTGCTGTTATTGTTGCAAGAGAAGGACCTGCTATATATACACTAGTTTGGGCAGAATTGGAACATCCAGAATTTGGACAATTAGAATGTGTATATGGAGAGAAAGACAAATTGCTTTAAGGCCAAGCTACACAGTTTTCTCATCTTCCGTCCAGGGCATCTCCCGCCCGGTTAGCGACCGCGCGCTCACCCAAATATTTCTACCATTCCCAGACCAATCAAGATTAACCTTGAATTATAGTCTCCAGCGATACTACTACCACCGTGGTTGCAGAGCTACATACAGTTTTATAAGGGCAAGTTCGCCCACCACACTACTTCTTATGAAGATTAAGGGCTATGGATTGATGTTAATCAGAGTGGATTAGTGAATACTTTTCGACTGGCTAATCTATCCACTCCTTCCATTCATAGTGAATTTGGAAGTTATCAACGGTTGAGTAGTCCGAGATGTCGCCTCTCTACAAGTTTAAAAGTAATGCAAACCATGGCTTATTGTACAGGTGGTACCGGTAAGACCGGCGGCTTCACGGCTATCTACAATTGAGCTGCCAATCAATGTATTCAACTTTTAGATACTTCTCCTCGTCCTACTGATCTGCTCTCTACGTGAGCATCGGCTGTCACATATCTCCGTAAAGTACTACTAAAGCCTCTACACGGGCACCGTGGTGATGCATGTGATTATAGGTCTGAGTTATGCAACCGTGGTAGCAGTCATAGAGCCCATCGGCCATTGTTCTGGACTATTTATGTTGTAGAGAAGTGGCAAAAGGTCACGGTAGTACCCGTAAGACCGGAGGCTTTTCGTGGGGGCTCGATAGCATTGTGTGTGATGTTATGAATAATTAATGGAGTGTCAGGATTATTCTAGATCTGTTCTACTACTTACTACCGTAGGGCTTTCACGTCCCGTGGTTTAACTCGGTTCTATTACTTAACTTGCAAAACCGCCATTTTACGTTAATTTAATGACTGGTCATGAGTTAGTTTAACAAGTAAAATGAGTCTTTCTCTCTACGGCGATAGTGGAGTTAGATATTCTTTCACCACGAGTCAGAGCTTTTCCTCCACGTCTCCGAGGAAAGTTAGAGCTGTCGGGCAAGGTGTTTATTCAGAAGAGAACATTCTTACGCCGCCTCTTTTCAGGAGTACAGTTGTTCACAGTCAGCCTGTCCGTGCTGCCTAACCGAATCGCTGGGCTGTTACCGGTGGTTATTCTGTTGAAAGTCGCTTCTAATTACCGTTTCTTTTTCTTTCTTTTCCTTCGAGCTAACCTGGTACGGGCCTGTCACCATTGTTCTCCGGATGGTACCACTTCTACCTTTCTTCGGTAGAACCAACCGTTCTTCATCTAGTCAACCAGCGGGCCGTTGTCTACCATAGTTAACCGTTCATTATCTCCGTCTTCCTACCATTCTAGTCAATCGTCTAGCCGTCCGTCGTGCTTTCAAATGTTCCTCCTCATCCCTCCCTTTCACTCATCTCATACCCAGAAAGGTGAGGAATTCCGTGTTCTTTTCTTCTAGAACCAGCTCGACTTCCAGAGGGTTGTAGTTTAGGATGCAAGTCTTCGGAGAATATTCCTGTGGATAGTGTAGTTGGTGTTTCTCTCTACAGATATAGCTCTATCGTTAAGAACTCTTTCTCCACTCCGCCTAGAGGGTTTCATTCTAGTAGCAAGAAAAGACATCAAGATTCGCCTAGCCATCTTTATGAAAGTTTTAGAGGCTCCTTCGGAGAGTTCTTCACGTCGGGGGGATCAGTTCAATGATCAGAGGGATATTTCTTCTATAAGACATAGGGATGACTTTTTCATATCTTTATACTAAATATCCAGATCCGATTACTGTTATTATAAGGCAGTTTCTACTCCGACGGGAACGTTCCTCTGGCAACATGACATCGCCTCTTTTAGTGGAATCTTTTATAAGAGTTCAAGTTGAAAGATTGTTTTGATTTTCTCACATCAAGACGTAAGATGATGATGATTCTTTCTTTCAACGGATTGTTAAGAAATCTATACTTGCGGTAACGGGTTATGTCTGGCCTCCCAAGGATGTGAGCGGAAACTTCAGTGTTATGTAGGACGATATCTTTAGAAGTAACCTATCCGAAGTGGTTTATCTTTCCTCATGCTCATTTCTTAGATTCATCCACACTATGACCTACCTCTGGGACCGCTCCGCTTCCTATTGCAGTCACGCTGAAGATTCTGAGACTACGCACCACTATTGGCTACGCTACGCCACTCATTGCAGTCTTTCTAGTCGAAGATACCATTTTAGAGCGCACTGGTGAAAGTCGGGTAAAGATTCTGATTGATAGAGGATACCAAACTGTGAAGATTTCCCAGAGTTGTGGTGTCGCCTATTCCCGATGTCGGCCTCTTCTTGTAAAAGTACCTGTTCCTCCTGGCTTGTCGGCTGTTTTGGTTCATCGAAGTTTGAATGTGAATGGTGGGCGTGTACTGATTCTTCAAGATCTTAGGTCTGAGGGGGGCGGGTTGTGGTCTGCTGTCAGGCGTCGTAAGGAGTTGATATGAAACAGTGTGTTAATGCCTCTTTTTCCTGGGGTGCTGATCTAGTCAGACTATTGATGAGTTCTGAAGGCTCTTTGAAAGTTTATCAAAAGACCCCCGTCTCAGAGGATTCCTGTGTCTTCCATACATGTGATGAAGATTTCGAGTTCTTCAAATTTCCTTTGTTCCCCTCTTTGCTGGGATTAGATGAAGTCCTGATGAGAAGACTTTACATTAGCCAAGTCCATCGCCCTCGCTGGGGTTGAAGAATGGTTCTCTAGTATCCTATGGAATAGCCCCATGGGGTAAATTCAAGCAGAGACCATGCCATCAGTTTGGAGTGAAGATGGTTCTTCTACGTATAATAGGATAGATGGAGTAGATTCATTGATGCATGTGATGTAATCTTCGACATTTGGTAAAGATTGCCCGTGATGGTTTTGAGTAACCATCGACTGTAGCCTTACTGTCTAAAAATCATCTTATGAGCAGTGTTGGGGTTTGAGCTCTTGTGGATCTGTCTTAAGAAGCATTGAGAGATGTTCGTTTTCTGTGTCTATGAACAGATCTTCATCAAGTTCCTGCAAACCTTTTCAAAGTTTGCTCTCTGGAGACATAATGCTGTTGATGCTTTGAAACTTAACAGCCAAGCGGTTCTCTTGAATTCTCCTTAGATAATATCTCTTTGGAGGTCAGTGATTTAGCTTAGCTTCTCAAGAAGATGATCGTGTCAACTTGTTAGATAATCAAGCTGTCAAGAAATTAACCACTTGGAGGCGAAGGTTTCTTCAGACTAACCTTTTGTTTTGATATGGGCTACCAACAGAAGGGGGCTTCCCTTACTATATTCCTGCCAACAGAGGCAACAGAGTTTCTTGTTTCGAGTCGATTTACGACTATTAAGACAGCTAATCCAGCTATAGAGGCTCCAGACAGTATGACGTTATTCCTTCTACTCCAGTCTTAGAGGCGTCTGATGTTGCGTCCTTATGAGGGAGGTTTATAAACTGATTCCTTCCTACCCTACCTATGACCGCCAGTGGGGTCGTCTAAAATCCTTTCTTCCCTCTCCCGGCGTCGTTCGATAACCTCAGATCGTGTTCTGCAGACTTCTCAGAAGGTTACCATTCAAGTTTACCACTCGTCCGACGAAAGTCAGATATTGTTCTACTCCTATGCCAAAGAGCCTTCAAAGCTAGATTTCTAGAATGAAGTGAAGGAGTTATTTAGGAAGAAAGAAATATTTTTCCAATTAATAATCTATGGAAGGTTCTACTCTTCTAGATCCGAAGGAAACAAGAGATCTCCTAACCAATCCTCAACTTACACTCCCTGTACATATTTATTGCGTCTGAGACTTTGCAAAATGAAAACTCATCAGCTGTTAATCTAGGAGTTTGTTGTTTAAGGGCTGGTTCGGCACAAAGTTAGACTTAAAGGATTCTTTCACATCCTGTTCCTGTTTTTCATCATAAACTATGGCTTCGCTTCCAATTCGACAACCAGTCTTACCAGTTTCGAGTTCTGACACTCGGTCTTTTCTACTGCTCCCCTTACCTTTACAAGATTAGTAGAAAAAGCGGCATAACATCTGAGAAGGAGGGTATCCAGATATTCGCCTATTTCGACGACTGCTTGATTGTAGAACCAAACAAGTCTAGTCTGATAGTTAGTTAACATTGGTTATTATAATGGTGAAGGAACTGGGTTCCATGACTAACTTAAAGATTTCTAACCTCTTTCCCGATCTTAGCTGGAGTTTCTCGAGTCAATTCTTGATCTGAATGAATTCAAGCTTTTTTCCAACTGAAAGAGTGAATTGGCAGAATTTTTAGATTGCATCCTGCTCATTATGAGAGAAGTTCATCTACAGCTCATCTATGGTTCTGCTGCTTAGGATTGAGGCAGCTTGGTAGACGTTCTACCATTCTTGGCAGAGTGGTGGTCGGAACTTTTTCCAGCTACACCTTCGGATTTTCTACTAAGAATACTGTCAGGACCTATATATCACCAAGCCCTTTGAATACTAAGTTTGTGAATTATTCGATGGTTTAGCAACTCTAAGGTCCTTATGGTGGAGGTAATTTCAAGAACTTCCACACCAAGGCATATTTACGACAGATTCTTCGAAGACATTTAGAAAGCAATGCATGAGGTCCCACAAATTAAGGAGGGTGGTCGAATATTTATAAAAAGCTCCACTTTTATGTACTAAGTGCTAACGCTATGTTGCACTTTAAGGCGATTCAAAGAGACGTTAGCTGGGAAATCGGTGAAAAGCAAATCAGTCAGATATCCACTGTAGTTGGCCTACGTTAAAACCACCAAGGAGGAACAAGAGTATCCCCATGTGTACTATTATTATCCGCCACCTCTCGGTGGTGCCAGAATCATTTTATTACCCTGCAGGCCGGTAACATCTCCCTGGAGTTATCATCTATTTCGTAGACAGTTTTTCCCAGGGGAAAGTCAGCCAAAAGGATAGCTTACTCGGAATCTTCTGTGGAGTGGCATTTCAACAGTGATATTTCCAGATGATTTTTTTAGATTACACAGCCATAGTAGATCAGGGGGGGGGGGGGGGGGGGGGGGGGGGGGGGGTTTTTGCAAGCAGAACTATTTCAACCTCCCAACATACTGAAAGTATGAAAAATGTGGCTGGCGGACGAGAAACTCTGGGTGAGAGACTGCTTTATTATAAGTTGGGTCATTCTGATGCTAACTTTATGGCACGTTTTAGCAATCAAGGTCATGCAGATGCTGGCTTACGAGCCCCTTTTTGTCCGTAAGGTTTTGGATTTTAAGAGGCTGGTCAGTGTTTTATTAGAGGATCTCCGAACGGTTCCCCTGTAAGGCCAACCTGCTGGTAAATAGAAATCGATAGAGTGACGCTTCTAGGAAAAATCTCTATATTTGACTGTGTAGCCTATCTCAAGCCTCGCCTTCTAATGCAAGGATTTTTCTGTAGAATCTGCCTCCTTGGCAGCAGAGCTCAAAGGGAGTCAACCTCCATTATCTTCTAACTATAGTCATAAAATAGACCCGGAGAAGCCGGACTCTCATCATTTCTTTTCCTTACAACAGCTGTGTCACAAATGGGGCCAAATTGAGGTCTTTCGGTGTTCTTTGTCGGATACAACGCGAAAACACGAATGGAAGACGGTTTATTTCTTTTCTGAGCGTCCTGGTGGCCGTATCATGATACGCACCTTTGCGTTTAGCCTGAGATTCTTCAGGATTCTATGCATCGGGTGTAGAGGGCTTGGTTGCATGTTCGCAGGAGGAAGAGGCTCGCGGTCGGAGACCCTGGTGGAAGGGAGGGTAAATGTAGAGAGTCGCTCCCTAACGTGATTTATGTATGTTGTGTTGTTTTGTAATGAAAAACAAACAGCGTGTTCTCCCCTTGCTATAGGCCTACATGCAAGAAAAGAAAAAAGAAATGAAAGTGAACCAAAATTTGTAGTTAGTTTTCCTTCCTTTTTTCATATTTCATTGAAAAAAAGGAAAACCATTCACTGTGATCGTTTCCCCCGTTTCAGATTTTCATAGAAATCATTATGGTAATCTTCTTGGAATAGGTATCAAGAAGAATAAATAGTTAAACAACGACCTTTCTCCCCCGTTTCTTTTTTTTTCATACTTGCATAAGAAAAATTCAAACTCTCATTGCAGCCAAGTTCAAAACATTGTTTTTAGGTTTTTTTTACTTGTTTGTCCCTAAACCTCCGAAATGTTCTTGAAGGTGTTCTCGAACGATCAAGTACAAATTGAGAGAAAATTTGTATCCTCAAAAAATCTCTCCTTAGGCGGCATCCGAGCTCTACAAATTTCAAAGTTGGGTTGTCTGTGTAGTCGCACCGGTCGCTCTTCAGTTGTTTGACGCAAAGACCACCCGTCGTAATCTTTGGTTCGTCTATATTTGGCGCAACTATCGCTCTAGTGAAAAAAAATGCGCACATCCACCGAATGTTTGCGGCGAATCCTTCCCTCCCCGAGCATACACGAAGACCCCCAAATGTTTGCCCATAGCTGACCAAGATTGCGGCGGCGTCTTGGTTTCTGGTTTCTTCTCTTCTCCGGTCTATTTCTATGATTCTAAGTAAGACTTCAACGCTTCTACGTCTGGTGAAGAAATTCTATTCTATTGATTCCACATACAGCTTCTGGTGGCGACGTGACTAAATAAGGCTCGGATCTAGCGTGTACAACTCCGTCTGGCTCGCATCATCGTATGTATCACCCTCTGGCAAAATATTAAAGAATGAGGCTATTAATGTTTGAGAACAGACACAACTAATATCTTATTTGTCTATGTTGGAGAATTCTGACCGCCGGACTGTTTTGTCGCAGTTTCAACTTTTGGGATCGTGCAGTCGCCGGCTTTATGCACTACTCGATTTAGTGGATCACTGCTCACCTCGGAAATCTACGCCAACGAGGGCTGCGAGGTCTGGTTGAAAAAAAAAAAATGAACCGACTCCTCGGATTCGATGCGGGCGGTTCGCGGATCGGCTCTTTTTTCGGAAGTGTTAAAGTGTTCTGATTTATTCTAGCCAAAACACAGTCACGCGACTCGATTTTATACCGCGGCCTACAGTTCTTCCAGATCTTCCTAGCGTTACTGATCCTGAGAATAACATCGGTGTCCAGTGTGAGCACTTCGAGATTTTTAACTCCTCTCTACCTTCTTAAGAAAATCCGAAGGATTCCTCATTTTCTGACCAAATTTCATCACTTCCCTTAAACCTGCAGCAAAGCCACATGATCACCTGGGTCACTTTCCCTCGAATCATCTCTGACGTTTAAGTGAAAGCTCGTCACTGTCAGTATAAACATCGCCATTAACCCGCATGTTTATGACATTTTTGAAGTTAGGCAACACTCGGGTTTTTTCACTTAGGAGTTACGAATGATCCAACTATTAACCCTCATCCAGGCCCTCCCACTTCAGTGGAGGCCTTGGGGAATGTAACAAAAATGACAAAGGATCATGGATCCCAGTGCGATAGTGATGGGCGTACCGAGGCTAGCGTGGGACCGCTGCAGTAGGGCATGGGCGCACCGGAATTTTTTAATGTGGCTAAGTGGTGGTCTGATGGCTTTTTTGACACAAAAATGCACCATTTGGATCATTCGTAAGTAATCCATTATAAAATAGAACAATATCTCAACAATTTTGGTGAGTATAGTCACTTCGCTGAAACGGTAACATCGGCTGTGCAAAATTTCCTTCGCTACATGTAAGGCTTATGCCATACATCTTTTGTGTGCACATGATATGTGTGGGGTTTAGTATGCACTGTCATACATCTTTTCATGCTATATATTTTTGTGTGAATTCGTTTAGAGTTTTTTGGAGTTATTTCTTAGTTTTAGTTAGTTATTCTTAGTTATTTTTGGCTACTTATGGGTGGAATTCATCGATTCGTGTTTGTAGAGTTCTTTTTTGGTGAGTTATGATGGAGTTTATTGCTTGGGACGAGTTTATGTTGTTAATATCCAAATTTTTTAATTAGTGCAGTTAAGTTTTGTCACTTCTTCCAAATGATCGCGCAATTCGGGCGGGGACATATTTTTACCCATCGCGTAAATACGAGTTCGCGTTGTTTTATTTGTAACTACTACTCTGGGTACCATGCTACCTATGCTGATAATGGCCAAGCTTGGTATCTTTTTGTATAGTCATGTAATAGTGGAGTGGTTTGGACCCTGCAAAATTGTTGACAACCCCGTCCCTCGGTTCAACAAAACGCAACCATTCTATTCAAAAGCAGTAATAAATAATTAAAAAATGATGGTTGTGGTCAAAACTTTGGTGGCAGGGGGTGTTTTTGGGTGAAAAAACTGTGTGAGCTAAAAACTTAGAAATCTAGATTATTTATTTCTTGAGCAAAACCAATTTTAATCATGATGCAATACTATCAATCTCTGACTTTATTTCTATATTTCTGTTTTATACAAATTTTAAGGGTCTAGAATTAGCCCCAAAATCACTTTTTCCTACAAAACATCCTTTATCACATGTCACCACAACGAGTATTCCTAAACCCTTTATGCAATGTAATACAACCTATAATCAATAACAAAAATGGATACATAAAAATAAGATTTATATTTTTGGTCCCCTCCCCCGTCAACTTTTGTTTGGCGAAGGGGGACTATAGAATTGCCTTCGTCGCGTGCGTGTGTGTGTTGTGTGCCCACGCGATATCTTTGGATCTAACAGCGTGGGTTGTCCATCCTTGCAACATAGATGTATCGCATGTACGCATTGGCCTGGATCTGAATGGGTCAATGTGTCATGGGTCAAGGCAAATATGGTCAAAAATAGGGTTAAGCTGCTACAAACCTTGTCACACTATATCTTTTTATCTAATCAAGTATGGGTGTCCATCTCGCCACCAATATTCTGATGACACCGCGCTCCGACGGATTTATGTAATGTTGTTGTTGTTGTATGGAAAAACAAACAGCGTGTTCTCCTTGCTATCGGCCTACATGCAAGAAAAAGAAAAGAATAAAAATGATTTGTTCCCTATTTCATATTTACATTGAAAACGGAAACAATCACTGTGTGATCGTTTCCCGTTCATATTTTCAATAGAAAAAATCATTTATGGTAATCTTCTTGAAAATAGGTACAAGAAAAATAATATTTAATCAACGACCTTTCCCCTCTCTTTTTTTTTCATATTGCATACGAAAAATTGCAAAACGATCATTGCAGCCAAGTCAAACATTTGTTGTTTGGTTTTTTTTTACTTGTTTGTCCATAAACCTCCGAATGTTCCTTGAAGGTGTTTCTCGAACAGATCAAGTAACAATGAGAGAAATTTTGTATCCCAAAAAATCTCTCCCTGCGGCCATCCGAGCTCTACAATTTCAAAGTTTGGTTCTGGGTGTAGTCGCACCGGTCTCTCTTCAGTTGTTTGAAGCAAGACCGCGGTAATCTTGGTTGCGTCGATATGTAGGCGCAACGATCGCTCTATGAAAAAAAATGCGCACATCCACCGAATGTTTGCGAAGCCTTCCCGGCATAACACGAAGACTCCCAAATTTTTGCCCATAGCTGACCAAGATGGCGGCGCCGTCTGGTTTCTTCTCCGGTCTTTCTATGACTATCGTACTTCAACGCTCTACTCTGGTGAAAGAAATTCTAAGTTCATCCACATACAGCTTCTGTTGGCGACGGCTAAATCGGACTCCGATCTAGCGTGTAATCTCCGTCTGGCTCGAATCATTGTGTATATCACCCTCTGGCAAAATATTAATGAAATGAGGGCGCTATTTATGTTTGTGAACAGACACCAAATAAGATCTTATTTTGTCTAGTTTTAGACTTCTGACCGCCGGACTGTTTTGTGGCAGTTTCAACTGTTTGGGATCGTGCAGTCGCCGGCTTAAGTGCACGTACTCGAATTTAATGATCAACTGCTCACCTCGGAAAACTACGCCAACGAGGGCTGGGCTGAGGTCTGGTTCTACGACTAACTCGGATTCGTGTGGGCGTTTCGGCGGATCTCAATCTTTCTTCGGAAGTGGTTAAGTGTTTCTGGATTTATGCTAGCCAAAAACACAGTCACTCCGATTTATACCTCGGCCTACAGTTCTCCCAGAGCTTCCTAGCGTTACTGTGATCCTTAGAATAAACATCGGTGTCCAGTGGGAGCACTTCGAGATTTTTACCTCCTCTCTACCTTCTAGAAAATCTAAGGATTCCCAATTTCTGACCACTTTTTCATCACTTACCTTTAAACCGCGCAGCAAGCAAACATTATCACGCTGGTCACTTTCCTCGATCATCTCTGACGCTTTTAAAGTGAAAGCGCGTCACTGGTCAGTAACATCGCCATTTAACCCCGCATGCTTATGACATTTGAAGTTAGGACAACCATCTCTGGTTTTTCACTTAGTTTACAGAATGATCCAACTAGGTACCCTCATCCATCCCTTCCCCGCAAGTGTAGCCTTGGGGAAGGTACAAAAATGAGCAAAGGAGCATGGATGCCAGTGGCGATAGTAATGGGCGTACCGATGCTAGCGTGGGACCGCTAGTAGGCATGGGTGCACCGAATTTTTTAATGTGGCAATAAGGGGTGTCTGATGGCTTTTTTTGAGCACAAACATGCACCATTTGGATCATTCTAAGTATACACATGTATAAAATAAACAATCTCACAATTTTTGGTGAGTATATTTCGCTGAAACGGTACATCGGATTGCAAAATTCCTTCGCTACATGTAAGGCTTATGCCATACCTCTTTTGTGTGAACATGATATTTGTTTAGTTATGCAAATGTTCATACATCTTTTCATGCATATATTTGTGTGTGACTACTTTAAGAGTTTTTGTGAGTTATTCTTAGTTGTTCAGTTATTCTTAAGTTATTTTTGCGACTTATTGGTGGATTTCATCGATTATGTTTTGTAGAGTTATTTTTTGGTGAGTTATGGATGGAGTTCTTGGACTAGTTATGTTGTTAATTATCCAATTTTTAATTAGTGCAGTTAAGTTGTCACTTCCAAATGATTGCGAAATTCGGCGGAGACATATTTTACGCATCGCGTAAATACGAGTTCGCCTTGTTCTATTTGTAACTACTACTCTGGGTACCATGCTACTTATATGCTGAGAATGGCCAAGCTTGGTAGTTTTTGTATAGTCCATGTAATAGTGGAGTGGTTTGGACTGCAAAATTGTTGACAACCCCGTCCCTCGGTTCAACAAAACGCAACCACTTCTATTCAAAAGATAGTAATAAATAATTAAAAAAAATGATGGTTGTGGTCAAAAACTTTGGTGGCAGGGGTGTTTTTGGGTGAAAAAACATTTGTGAGCTAAAAACTTAAGAAAATCTAGATTTATTAATTTCTTAGCAAAACAAATTTTAATCATGATGCAATACTATCAATCTCTGACATTTATATTATAGATTTCTGTTTTATACAATATTATAAAGGGTCTAGAATTTTAGCCCCAAAATCACTTTTTTCCTAAAAAAACATCCTTTTTATCACATGTCACCACAACGAGTATTACCTAAACCCTTTATGCAATGTATAAAACCTATATCAATAACAAAAAGGATACCATAAAAATAAGATTGTAATATTTTTGGTCCCCCGTCAACTTCTGTTGGCGAAGGGGGACTATAGAAATGCACTTCGTCCGTGCGTGTGTGTGTGTGTGTCCCACGCGATATCTTTGGATCTAAGCAAGCGTGGGTGTCCATCTTTGCAACATAGATGTATCTCAAGTACGCATTGGCCTGGATCTGAAGTGGGTCATGTGTCATGGGTCAAAGGTCAAATATGGTCAAAAATAGGGTTAAGCTGCTACAAACCTTGTAAACACGATATCTTTTTATCTAAGCAAGTATGGGTGTCCATCTTCGCACCATAGATGTCGCTCAAGTAGGCGGCGGATGAGTTCGGAGATGGGTCATGTGGCATGGGTCAAAAGTCAAATATGGTCAAAAATAGGGTCAAATTTGGTCAAAAATGGAATTAAATTGCTATAAGCCTTGGCAATTGTGGCAGGATGATGAAACTTGGTGGGTGTGGTCAACATTCAGTGCCAAAAAATTTGAAGGTCATTTCAAGGTCATGCGGGGTCATTCAAGGTCAAATGGGATAAAATTGCTATAGCCCTTGACAATTGTGGTAAGATGATGAAACTTGGTGGGTGTGGTCAACATTCAGTGCCAAAAAATTTGAAGGTCATTTCAAGGTCATGCGGGGTCATTCAGGTCAAATGGGATAAAATTGCTATAACCCTTGTCAAATGTGGTAGGATGATTAAACTTGGTGGGTGAGTCAGCATTCACTGCCCAAAAAATTGAAGGTCATTTCAAGGTCATGTGGGGTCATTCAAGGTCAAACCACTAAGTAGGTGGTAGGATGATGAAACTTGGTGGGTGTGGTCAACATTCAGTGCCAAAAATGTTGATGGTCATTTCAAGGTCATGTGGGGTCATCCAAGGTCAAATCCATACACATGGTAGTTTGGTAATGAAAACTGATGGGTGTAGTAAGCATTCATTGCCGAACATTTTGAAGGTCACTTCAAGGTCGTGGGGTTATTCAAGGTCAACTAACTCAACATGTGGTAGGTCATGAAACTTTGTGGATGTGTCAACATTTCTAAACGGAAAATTGTGAAGGTCATTTCAAGGTCAAGTAGGGTCATCTAAGGTCAAATAACTACAAGTAGTTGTATGGTCAATGTAGTCAACATTTGATACCATCAAATTGCAACTGCTATTGCAGCAGCCTCAGTGGTTTGAGAACCACTTATTTCCATCACAATTCTCCCTGTGATCTTAAAATTATATTTCACTCCATTTACTATCGCGAGGGGAGGGGACCTTTGTGGTTCGAGAACCGCCTTGTTACTTTAAAAACGATTTTAAACAATAGTTTCGCGTAATTTGCATTTTTCGGCCTAGAAATCATCCCTGCCACCAAATATTTCAACCACAACCATCATTTTCTTAAATCTCATATATTTATCCTTCAAATAAAGGTGGTTGTGCTTTGTTGTACCGAGGGGAGGGGTCACTCGAAAACTAGAGCACTTTTCAAAGCTTGGCCACTCCATTATAATATCGTCGCCCGCATCACATACTGTCGTATTTCACATTTTGGAGGTTTTTGCGAAATTCCGCCTACTTACTAAATTCATCTAGTTCTTGCCATCCACAAAGTTTCAAAATGTGAGGATGCCTAATTAATTAGTTTATAATTACAATTTTTTGTCAATTTCCTCAAAATCATCATATCCGTATTTCACATACTGTCGTATTTTAAAATTGCCATTCATTTACACGTGTTTGATATAGTGTTGTATTTGACTTGATCCCAAAATAAACGATTTCACATACAGACCTATTTTGACGTATTTCCATCGTTATTTCGTAAACTAGCTTTTCACATAGTGATCTATTTTACGTACATTGAAAAACAACGGTGTAATATGTGTCGTATTTTGCAATATACATTATTTGTGATTTCACATACAGACTTATAACTTTGTAGCCTAATTAAAATAATATAATTGTAGTTTTAATTTGGATTTATGGTTTATATTGGACTTTAAAATGTTTTCTTCAAAACAGTAAAGTCTAGATGTTTCTTTTATGCTTTGTTTTACCGTATAGGCATGAAATGTCACGGTAGATTTTGAATTGCGATTTTCTTGGAGAACGTGTTTTGTAAAATACGACAGTATGTGATGTGGGCGACGATATGCTTATATATTTTGTGTTCTCCAGCCTTTGGGATCATCCCATTCTTGACTGTACTGCCACTCTGGGAACCATGCTACATATGCTGAGAGTAGTTAAGTTTGGTAGTGTTTCTACAGTCCATGTTATATGCTTGCATATTTTGTCTTGTGTTCTCCAGCCTTTGGGTTCATTCCATTCATGACTGCCACTCTGGGTAAGATGCTACCTCATGAGTCTTTTGGATCATGACAGCTACTCTGAGTACCATGCTACCTATGATAGGAATAGCCAAGCTTGGAAGTTACTTTAAGTCCACATAGTATGATTTTACATTTTGTGTTTTCCAGCCTTTGGGTTTGTTCCATTCTTGACTGCCATTCTGGGTACCATACTACCAATGCTGGGAATAGTCAAGCTTGGTAGTTTTTCTACAGCCCATATAATGTAAATATATTTTATTTTGTGTTCTCCAGTGTTCCATTTATGACTACCACTCTGGGTACCATGCTACCCAAAGAGGTTCTATATAGATAGAGAGGCAAAACGTTACGTAATCTTTAGAAATTCATCGTCTCTCGTGTTTTGCCGACCACAAAGAAAACATAGAGTACCAACAATAGAAAGCAATGGCTGCCCCCGCTTCTTCCACATACTGTGGGTGCCGCTTTGCATATACACTAATCGGTAGTGATACAAATTGATGTATGTGTTAGAGGTGGCCAGGTGTAATAATATTATTACACCTGGATCATTGTGCTCAGATACTCTTTTCTCATAATGCAATGCGTGCTTAGGTGAAAAGATGTATTCATTGAGGCGGTTTATTTAAATCAAGACGACTGACATGTCATTTCATTCTTTGTGTGGCCATGGGTAGGACAAAATTTAACCACCCAATAGCACCCAACATCCAACAACTGATATTTTGCCGGATTGTTTGTATCGAATTGACATTATGTGTGTATACAAGCACCCAAACTAATAATTATTCCGTGCAATATTCAAAATGTCAGCGCCCAGCACGGACGACTCGTTTTGAATGGGCTTCACCCCCATGCTGGGAATAGCCAAGTGTGGTAGTTTTTCTACAGCCCATATAATGTAAATATATTTTATTTTGTGTTCTCCAGCCTTTGGGTTTGTTCCATTCTTGACTGCCACTCTGGGTACCATGCTACCTATGCTGGGGATAGCCAAGGCTTAGATGTTTCTGTACAGTCCACATAATATGATTTGACATTTATTTTGTGTTCTCCAGCTTTTGGGTTTGTTCCATTCTTGACTGCCACTCTGGGTACCATGCTACCTATGCTGGGAATAGCCAAGCTTGAAAGTTTCTGTACAGTCCATGTAATATGATTTTACATTTTATTTTGTGTTCTCCAGCCTTTGGGTTTGTTCCATTCTTGACTGCCACTCTGGGTACCATGCTACCTATGCTGGGGATGGCCAAACATGACAACATGAAGTGGGTGTTTTCATCAGGTAAGTGACCAAATAACAGTCTGGCCATTATGTCTTTGTTCATGTATTTGTCTGGATAATTTCAAAATGCAGCTACAGGTTGATAAAGCACTTGTGGTAGATCATTTTATGAAGCTGTGACTTAACAATTCTGTGTGTATATTTTAAATAGCTATGTACCTTTGCAAGTGGCTAGTACATTGAATAAAAGTACACTCGGCAACATCTACTATAAATGTATCATTAGATAAGTGGCAAAAAAATGAGCTAAAATAATTTGAAGTTTCCACTCCCAGGTCAAGAAAAACCTGGAATTTTGTGCAAAAAAAGTAAAAATGCATATATATTTATCAAAGTACAATAATTTTGGAGAATATTTGGAAGATGATGGGATGTCAAGCCATAAATGAACCACCTGGAAATTACCCGAGATCCTGAAAGAAACCTGGAAATTCAGGGATGTAAGACTTTTGGATATTGGCCATAATAAAAAAATCCAGATTTTTATTTTTTTTATTTTTTTAAAACTTTTTTTGACATTTATAGACTTGGATGTTCAGCATATTTAAGTATAACCACATTTTTTGGTGGGGGATATACTCCTTAAACTCCTTCGGTAGCCTTTTGTTTTGACGATTCCCGCATAAACGTTTAGCGTCGCGCGCATGCCTTTGGCCGCTGGGGCAAGGGCTGGATCGATTTTCAGGAAATCAATGATATGCCCACTTACATCCCCGGAAATTGTCAATCCAAATTTTATATGCACCTTGGTAATCAGAATAGGAATTATAACAGACATAGAAACTCTGATCATTATATGCAAAATGTCACTTCAGAGTTATTAAACAATTTATTAAATAGGTTCTTTTGAAATGACTTCATTCAGTTATGTTAGTTTCACAAGAGGCCTCACCCAAAACAGTTCCTGTTTCTGTGGTAGGTACTGACAACACCTGTAAAAAATATTCACAAATTCATTAAATGTCTCCTTTTAAAAGTTACAGATTTTTAGTTTCATAAGAAGCATCTAAAACAGTTCTTTTTGCTGTGGCAGGTACTGACAATGACTCTAAAATAGTTTATACATTGCTGACTAAGCTCTGTATGTATTTTTCTTGCTCAGCTCTGGCACGTTTCAGCGAGAGCATTCTAGATTATGTAGCCAACCTGGAGAACGCACCAGACAAGACAGTAACAAAGGAAGCATTCTCTAACCAAATTTACTCAGCGTTTGATGTGTGCTTCAATGTCTGGCTGCAATCAAAGGAATCCAAAGTTAGTTGTGATTGCTAAAGATACATCTTATGCTCTTTGTTTTCCTTGTTGTGTGTTAGGCCTAACACCCACCCGTAATTTCATAACAAACCCCTAAATACCACAAAATAACACAGACATTAAACTGCCACACCCCCAAAATACCACAGGAATTTCATGATCACTGATGTTTGTAAGCAAACATATGGGAAGTGTACTACTGGATCCCCCCAAATACCACAAAATACCATCATGGAGGCACAGCATTTTTTTTGTATTTTGGGGTGTTGGGGCTAATAGGCTATTCCAAATTAATTCATTACCCCCTTTGGATGCTAACAACACTCATTTACAGTTACATTACACCTTCCATAGGGAGAATGAAATTTCTTTCATTTGAAAAGTAAAGCTTTTCACACTGAGCACGTGTGGTCCAGTGATAGAGCATTTGCTGTGATACGAAGTTGTGTTGGGTCGAGTCCCATGTACCCCACGCGTTGTGTCCTTGGGCAAGACACTTTCTCTCTTGTTGCCTCTCTTCCACCCAGGTGCTAAATGGGGAGAAGGGCTGGGATATTGTCCATTGAGCGCTGCCCAAAGGTATGAGTATGTCTTGGGTATGTATGGCAGCTGACGTATTCCAAAGGTAGCGGTAATATCTGGTAATAATTGTTAAGCACTTTGATACACGTGAAAAGCGCTATATAAATGCTGCCAATTATTATTAATATTAGTACTAAATTTGGATTGATGCACCATATGTAGTCATAGGTTATACACCACAACCTACAATCCTGTTCATAAGTCCTTGGAACACTTGTTTTATTCTCGTTTTATCCATTTTCTTAATACGAAATGATTCCAACTAGGCATTTTTTGTGCTCACA
>JAMKCH010000358.1:0-39781 GCA_023653785.1 Ophioderma brevispina
GACTTCTTTCCTAAAACTGTTGTAAAATATATTATATATAAACCCGTATATAATATACGGGTAATATAGGGATATTTGTATGGGAGAGTGGTGTTCGAAGAAGACATCTTCGCTTGGGTTGTGCCGTATCGACCCCCTAAAGCTTATGTAAAAGTCGCACATCTTACGTCATAAAGCTCCTTGCGGATGTTCCACGGTGGAAGAATCGAGTAATCACTTCGCAATTCTCCACCGTAATAGACAATTATGTCCAAATGTCCAAATCACACTGGTATAGTTTTTTAAAGCTTGTGACTTCATGCTCTGTACATGAGCAGTCTTACATCCCACATCTACTCGTTATTGTGTGATATGGTGAAATCGATCACATAATCTAATCTCCAGATTTCACCTAATTTGTGGCCACTGTGGAAAAATTAGTAATCACTATATCCCATAATACCTGTTCACGTTATCCCCAATAACTTTGGTAACAGTGGGTGACATCACGATGTGTACACACGCAGTCTGATACCTTATCTACTGTATTGTGGGGGATTATGGTGAAATGCTTTAAATCCTTTTAAGGGCTTCCTTGCTATGTTTTTATTGCCTGCGATCTATTGACAATGTTAAGGCCTACATGCTTAACTAATAGAAAAAAAAATAAATAATTTGCTTTTGCTGTGGACAAAGTTAGTTTTTAAACCAGAAAATGTTGTAAATGAGAAAAATCAGCCCAATTTGATATCTTAACCATGACATTAGCTTATTAGTTGTTAGGTATGTGATGACATGTAAAGGGTGTAGATTGAAAAGTGTGACATGACTAAATTAAACAAGCTACTGCTATACTGACTATTTGGTCATTCAGAGTATGGGCCTTTTAAGTTCATAACATTTGGTTTTGAGTCATAAAATTGCGAAAATATAATTTCCCACCCTATTTTCTACTCTCAACTTAGGATGTCATAGTGACTTCAGTATTGCGAATGTTGGTACTCATTTTGCAACAATAGCAAAATAAGTACTCGAAGCATCGCGTGTACTAATATATAGGACTTAGATGTCCCGTTTTCGGAGCTTTGCGGGGGTGGGCGCGCATACGTGTGTTGCGAATTTGGGTTATATGTGTCTGTTTGTGTATGTTTATTGAAAGTGAGATTTGAATATTTTACGTGTGTATATTTTGTTTTTAATAATAGTCATTATATTGTTTTTAAAGGGGCATGGCCCGATTGCTAATAGCCTCGTCCCCAGAACCCCAGATTTTACCGGAAGTGGTAGAAATTTTGGTATCAGAAGAAGGCTGCTATTTTTCTCATTTACCCTGTGAAATCTTAGGGCCAGAAGATGTTTGGTTTGGAAGTTATAAGCGAAAATGTGCCCTATTTTGGTCGACCAATATTAATTTTACACAGTACTCTATGGGGCTTACAAAATCACGTTTTTAGCTCTCACATCAAAACGGATTGAAATATCGTTGCGAAACTTTACAGATGCGGTTTTGGGGTGAAGGCCATTCTATCAAGATGAAAAGTTAAAAAAAAAAAAAACATTATTACAGTTATTAATCTTATCCCAATTTGTTTTCTTTATAGTATCAATAAAATTATTGGCATTAAAGTTCTTAAAAAAAGATGAAAAGTTCATATACTTAAATCGGGCCAACCCCCTTTAATAATAGTTAATTTTACGTATTTTAAAAAGAAATTTATTATACTTTTTAATATTTAAAGCCACTCACATTTCAACGATTTGGCTGTTTTTTTAAAACCTGAAATAATAATAATGATAATAAAATTGTGTAATTTGATCCAGGTTAATTCATAATGTATTACAATCATCTTTACTTGTATGCAAA
Source organism: Ophioderma brevispina (assembly GCA_023653785.1). Taxonomy (NCBI): domain Eukaryota; kingdom Metazoa; phylum Echinodermata; class Ophiuroidea; order Amphilepidida; family Ophiodermatidae; genus Ophioderma; species Ophioderma brevispina. Next base: position 1,844 of record JAMKCH010000358.1, read on the forward strand.
ATATTTTTGCTTGTAACAATTAATTTTTCACTCTACCGCATTATTTACATAATTATTTATCATATATATATATTTTTTTTTTTGCTGAACAAATAAAGATTTGATTGATTGATAATTCATTTCCATGTACAAATGAATGGGGTAATACATGGTCCGGAAAAGGGCACCACAAAAATTCTAAAAAGTATCCAGCACCCAATTTATTGTTATATAATTAATTTGGGCTATTCTTTAAAAAGCCATTGTTTAAACTGTATAGTGCATCACTGTGGAGAAAGCGGCAAAAATGGCTACTCCTAATTGGCACTCGCAAAACCATTGTTTTACACCTAATTTCTAAACTGATCAATAATTTTTTTTTTCCTTTCACTAATAGTAATGTCTTAGAGCAATATATATTGCCTGTGCAGAGTTTTGCCGAATTATTCCAATGGGAAATGCATTTTCTGGATGTAGGGCTCCAGGATCCCCCTCCCCAATCCACTAATGTGTGTAAAAATACCTTTTCCATTTAAGTGGTTAAGAATGTAAACTATAGAAGTGCAGTAAAATGTACTTTGCTTTGTCATCATTTATCTTGTAGTTTGTATTTGCAAATTTTACAGTATTATACGCAGCATTCATTCTACCAACTAAACAGGCCTACCGTAAAAGGATGGTCTAAATTATAGGCAGGTTTGCTAAGTTGGTGTGGTCATCAGTGCTTTTGTATCCCTACATATTCCCAAGCTCTTTAATAACTCACCGAATACACACATTTCCACGAGTTTTAATTAAATTATCTTTTAGAGTATACTGTAATATTTACCTTTTTTGGGCAGCATGCAGAATGCCAGTTAGTTAATAGTGTACTGTGTCCTGCGATCCCGGTTGAAGTACAAATTTTACAGTATTATATGCAGCATTCAATCTACCAACTAAACAGGCCTACTGTAAAAGTATATTTTTTATAGGTTTTGTTATTATTTAAAAGATGGTCTACATTATAGGCATGATTGTAAGTTCGTGTGGTCATCAGTGCTTTTTTATTCCTACATACTCCCACGCTCTTTAATAACTCACCGAATACACAAGAGTTTTAATTTAATTATATTTTAGAGTATACTGTAATATTTATAGTATTTTTGTTGGCAGAATGCCCGTATAATATTGTAAAATTTACAATATCTTTAATAGTGTACTGTGTCCCGAGACCCCGGTTGAAGTACAATTCAGTTCATAAGGTCTCTTCTTGGTAAACTTTTGCCTCAAAAGCTCAATTTTAGCTAAATTTCAGTTCCCAATCCGGCAAATTTCTCAAAATTTCAGTTCCTAAGACCCTACTTTGGGACACAAATTAAATTCCCAATCCCCCAAGTTCGGAAATCGGGTCGCACATTCCTACCTGAAAAATAAAATAGAGCCACTCCTACCGGCGCAATCGCTCTGCATTTAACGGTCATTCACAAAGCCCCCCCATCGCCAAAGACGCCCGAATAAGGTTCCGGAAGGAACCAAACCAAACCCCAAACCTCTCCGGAAAAGCGAAAGCCGAGAACCGCGAAATTCTAGTGTGGACTTCTTCTTGAACTGTAAGTCTGAAAATAGGCCACATTGCAAATTGCTGACATGACAAAATACATCCAAAATCAGTCACAAAAGTCACAAAACCTTTTACATACTTTCATGAACTTTCACCATAATATTTTTCAAATGATCAAATTTCCCACTTCAGCTAGAGCAAAGGTAAATAACAGGACTCCCGACCCCAAAGTCTTGTCGGGGTATTAAGGTAAGGCTGGTTAAAAGCTGTGAATATGCTTAGGTTCCCCATGAACTAGAATAAACAAGTACAGCAGGTGTCAAGTTTTGACCTATGTTGCAGGCAGGAAGTTCATATAGGCTGCTTGATTGCTACACATCTTGCTACTTCATATTTAACAGAAGTTATAACAATAATGTTAAGGAGAAAAAGTATTTGTTTCAGAAACATTTGGCAATTATGTGGAGTTACTTTTTGATTGGATTTTTTGCTGTTTTGCAGCCAAATTGCAATATTTTTTTTTAAAGGTCCAAAATAGCTTATTGCTATTCTGCAAATCTTCTTTCACATAGATATGCATGCAGGTTTCTGAGACCAACTCTTTTTCTGGCCTTAAATAGCCTAGGATAGGCTTGCTTCACATTCACTGAATGAATGTTAGTTTGCTTAAAGAAGTCAGTCCAATTTGCAGGTACATGTATTGAAGGTAAAAGCCTTTATTTCTGTGGGTCAAGAAGTGACCCAAAACTTTGGTAGAGACTGGAAATGGTAACAATTCAAGTGAAAGTGCATATTTCTCAAAGAAGTTTGTGCAATTTTGACTCTTATGGTATGGTACCCTGGTAACCAGTACTACATGTCCCAGGGCCGGGTTGTCGGCAGCTAAACCGCCCCATCGGGCTTCTAAGGAAATCCAATAAGGAAGGTAGCTGGTTACCCTTGTAGAACTAAAAAGAAGGTCTACCTACAAGGATGTCGACTCTGGAGAGCTAACGGTGGCCATCCAGCACATTGATGTCAGAAAGGACATCCAGTCAATTGTCCTTCGCTCCAATAAATCCTCAAACAGCAGTACTGCTGTTCCAACACCTTCTGTTTTATTCATTGTTCACCAGATATCCGTGAGAAAAGCTTATTCACAACTTTTAAGTTGATCCTGACCTTGCAGTTTTGTGTTATGAGCAAATGCTTGTTTCCCACAGTCCCATAGGCCACTTAGCTTGTTCACATAGCGCTGATTATCGTCCGTACCTACCTCCTGTAGCATAGATAACAGAGGCTATCTTAGCAGAAAATTCCTGAGCAACCTCGGGTTATAGGCCACTATTCTATAATTTCTGTCCGTTTAAAATAAAATTAACAAATTTCTTACAGATACGACCGAATTGCACGTAAGATTCGGTACACATGGATTACTAATGTTAATGGTCACCGTGCAGATGATATAAAAATATCACCTTTTTTTAGGCAAGTCGTGGGGACGAGGGCTGGGCATCACAAAATGCCCCTTTCAGATGCATTCATGTTAAGTTTTTCGATTCAATCCATAGGTGCTGATCGTTACCTCGACAACATGACCTCAATGTTAGGTTTTCATCCAGGGATTTACTGGAAAATATGCTGGAAGTATATCTCACCCATCTTTTTACTGGTAGCAGTCTATATTAAAAGGTTGCAACAAGAGATTTCAATTTCAAGGCATCTATATATTGTGCTATATGTAGTGATTTCACAAAGATCAGAAACTCCTACCTTGTATTTGGATACAGAAATGTCTTAAAGTAAAAAAAAAAGATGATTTGATTTTCGTAAATATACCAATATAAAACAGGCTGAATTTCATATTTGCTCCAATATGAAATTAGAAATTTAACAATTGGTGTACAAAAAAAAACCCAAAATAATTCTCACCTTAGTCCTTCATAAGGGGATATTTTTGATGGGAAGATTACATCAGTGTAAAAATCGGGGCTTTCCATTTTTATGGACATTTGATGTGAGAAATCTCTCATTGCACTTTTAATGTTTACAACTCTCATGTCAATTTACATACAGAGTGTGGCAAAAATGCAACATTCAGAAAAAAAAATATTAAAAATATTTCTTTGTCAATCTTTGCTAAACCTATGTACTGTGTGAAGGCCTCATTACCCCTCTATCAATTTCCATTTATCCCATCCCATTTGAATCCCTAGATCCAGAAATACAATCAAGTGAAAGGGTGTAAACTTTAGTTGGGCCACTTTCACCTGTAGCAAAAAATGTATTGAAAAGGCATTGGATTTGGTGACATAACTTTAGTGTGAAACATAAGTGTGAAACAGCAGTAATTCACACTAAAGAGTGTATGTGATTATGGTGACAACTTTCATTCAGACCAGAAGCCATGTAGAAAAACATATTTGTTTGTATTCTCAGCAATTTCCTAATAGCCACTTACCAAACAAGGGGTTCTCAATAGGCGGCCCGCTGGCCAAATCCGGCCCGCCAACCATTGATTTTTGGCCCTTGACTTGCTCTAAAATATAAAGGGAAACATAAGAATTTCAGGTGTATTTTGCCCTCGAGTAGGGAACTTTCAGACGTGTTCGGCATTCTCTCGCCCTTCAGCTAATATAATTGAGAACCCCTGCAATTCTCACGGTCGCAGTCGTGTCATAAACAGGCTATTCCTTACCCTCCCTCTGAATACTGGAGTGAAAGATTACTAATGTGTTGAATAGGAAAGTTCAATTATATCTGAACAGCAGCCTAATCCTTTTACTAATCAATTCCAACTTCTTATATGTTGTGCATTTTGATATTCTCTCAATCACCTTTCAAGAAAATTTTAATCCATCACGTCAAAGCTGAAAGAATTTTCAAAGAGTAGAATTTCTCCATTATACTCCAATGCAAAGTTTCAATCCAGATTTGGGGAGTAAGTGCAATAACTGGAGCAAATACCCGGATGTGCGACCGTGAGAATAAATGAAACTTCAACAAATACCAGAGACATGGAGTGAGCTTCAATAGGAACAGAGGCAACAGTGAAAGGCAAAGAAAAGCCAGAACTCGGGCAAACCCAGACAACATAAGAACGATACTTCAAAGAAATCCAAGTGCAAAAAGGAATACACTATACTTAACTCCACCGTCTCTTACAACAATAATAGCACATTTTTTTGAAGAGCGCCCCCAATTTTCCAAAAATGTTTGAGATTTTTACAAAGTGGCATTGGTAACCGATGGCTAGTAAACTATACCTGTGAATGGTTGAGTTCGAAAATGTCTGTGTGTCGCAAACGAAGGAATTTTGTAATTAGAATAATTAATATCGGAGATCTCCAATAATAATTCAACGGCTGTTCGAAACAGCCTTCTAATATGAAATTGCTGGGAGATAGCGCCATGTACGTGTCTGCACTCATCCATTAGTTGTTTTTGGTTCAGGCAAGTCAAGTTAGAGGTCATTTTCTTGAAGTGGCACTATTTCATCATGGACGGACATAAACTTAGCATTTCCAGCTCTGCCATTAAGTACAATCTGGGATCCCAATTTTAATTACAAAATCGCTTATTTTATGATAAATACGCATTTTTGAGCATTCTCGTTCACAGGTATAGTTTCCTAGACAATTACCAACATAACTGTGCAAAAATATCAAATTTTGAAAATTGGGGGCACTCTTCAAAAAATGTGCTGTTATTGCCAGGCGGTGGCGGCCAAGCCTCATTCATTATAGGAACTCACCAAAATGTCAAAGAAATTACAGCAATACAGAGTGCAAACAACAAACTAATGTGGGCCGGTCATGGGTGTTCCCATGACCCATATACGACCTCGTCCTCGTTCGTTATTCATGCAAAAAAGTTCAGAAATAACCCTTCCAGTGGAGTTGATTCTTCAACTCCAACGGTTTTGGAATAAGAAAATATTCCTTAACAACATATAAAAATTTCAGAATTTTTCGTCAAGATTTCGCTTTTACGTGCTAAACCAATGGCGACGTCTGAAATTGGCATTTCTTGGCCGCCCTCCCCTGGTTATTGCTTTAAGGATTGATTAGGGCTGGTATCCATACCACATTCACCAGAGGAATACACTCCTTACAAATGGTCTTCCAAGAAGGGTGGCTTACTGCAAATGTCAACGAACAGGTTTCCTAAACAGTGGTCACTGAGTACCATCATTCCCATCCCTAAAAAAGGAGACCTTTCACAGCCGAACAACTATAGAGGGATTAGCCTCTCCTGCATCAGGGCAAAGGTCTACAATCGAATGTTGTTGAACAGAATACGTCCACACGTAGACCCTCTTCTTCGTTGGAATCAAAATGGATCCAGAGAAAAACGTTCCACCATCTCCCAGATTCTTGCCTTGAGAAGAGTAATTGAAGGAATGAAAAATAAAAATCTCCCACTGGCAGCCGTGTTCATTGACTTCGCCAAAGCCTTTGACTCCGTACACCGAGATCGAATGTTTAACATCCTTCGAGCCTATGGTATTCCGGATCCCATCGTTTTGGCTATTAAAGTGATTTATGACAATTCTACAGCCATTGTCTTATCACCTGATGGAGAGACTGAACCATTCACTATTTCAGCGGGTGTTCTCCAAGGTGACACCTTGGCCCCATTCATTTTCATCACAGTTCTTGATTATATTATGCGCCATGCACTTGCAGATATCAGCAATGAAACAGGTATTCTGTTGGAGCCCAGAAGGAGCAGACGACATCCAGAAATCCGACTTCACGATCTCGATTTTGCCGATGACATTGCTCTCCTAGCAGCATCATCTATTAACAAAGCAGAACTCCTGTTAAGGTCCATTCATACTTCCACTGCACTGCAGTGCAGTGCGTTGCATTGCCCGGATAGCAGTCTCTGCCCATACTGCAATGCAGTACTGCAACAAAGTTCAATTCATTTTAACTTGCATTGCAGTGGGTTGCATCAAGTTGCAGCAGAAAGTGATCAATATATCGACAGTGCAGCAGCACTGCACTGCATTGCAGTGGAAGTATGAACGAACCTTTACAGAGTGTTGAGGCAGCATCAAATGCAGTTGGTCTACACTTGAATGAGGGGAAAACTAAAACCCTTCTGGTAAATATTCCATCGTCGGCCTGCGTTAAGACCATCAAAGGAGTTGAACTTGAAAATGTACCTGAATTCAAATACCTTGGTTCATATATTCCGGATTCTTTCATGACTTCAAATGTAGGAAAGCACAAGCATGGTTCGCCTGCAATAAACTCCACAAGATCTGGAAATCTTCACTAGATCGAAGGACTAAAATCAGATTCTTCAAAGCATGCGTGGAAAGCATTCTGTTGTATGGCTCAGAAACTTGGACAATAAGCAAGAAAATGGAAGATCGTATAAATGGGTGCTACACTCAACTTTTACGAAGAGTGCTCAACATCAGTTGGAAGGATCATATTCCAAACACCACGGTATACAGTGATATCCCTCCAATATCTTCAACAATCAGGCAACGCCGTTTATGTTTTGCTGGACACTGCATCCGCACCACCGACTAACCCATCTCCCATTTGATTTTCTGGGCTCCTCCGGGTGGGAAATCAAGCAGAGGCAGAAGCAGTGGCGGATTTAAGGAAAAGGGCCCTGTCAGCAGCTTAAGGCGGGGCCCTATAGGTTACACACCACCAAATAAATTGCCATTGGTTTATGTACAAATAGCCCTAATTAAAACGTAAATTTCTCATTAACGAAGCGACTCAGTTGCTTAAATTATGCAATGGACTACTAGACCTCTGCATCCCATTCAGCAAGAAGAATCCATAAGTTGACCACGTATTTTTCGAGCTACTGAAGCATGAAGACAACGATGATGGGTGCAAAATTAGTACTGTAATTACTCAGTAGTAAGCCTCACACACCTTTTTGTCTTGATATTGTGCTGATTTTTATCTTTAAAATAATTTCTAACACAAAATATGGCCCAGGAAGTTCCAGTTTCTACTATTTTTCAATTTTAACTTAGACCGTCACTTTTTTTTTACCTTTTCCCCAAACACTTTTCGGCCAGAGGGTGCCAGACCAGATCTATTTAGTGCATGGTCTGGAATCTTTAGCGTCGCTTTTGCACGCAATGTTGCACTTTAGTGCGACTAGCACTAGAGGGTGTCTGAGTGGGGCCCTAAGAGCAATATTTTAGGGGGGCCCTGTCAGCAGCTGCTGACACTGCTGACTCTTAAATCCGCCACTGGGCAGAAGTCCCCTTCAGTACACTGACACCATCAAGAGCGATCTCAATCTAGATCTACAAGAGATCCAGTATATCATGCGTGACAGGATTATCTGGTTCGAACATGTAGCCAGTGCTTCTTCCATTCCATCCACGGACGACCGATGATGATGATGAGGTTTCCACAACTTTTACCATGCTCATTGCCCTGAACGTCTTCCCAACACAGAGAGTGGGAGTGAGTGGCCCAACGTGAATATGACATGCTCTCATAATTTTGCTCTAATTTCCTTTAAAATTATCCAAATTGATTTACCCATGATATTATATCATGTTTTCTTCAAAGTGCTTTTTGCATTTCAAAAAAAAAAAAATCTGAATGTTGCATTTTTTGGCACACTCTGTACAATGTATTTTTTTCTCAAGCAGAAAGACAGACAGAAATAGATTATGACAGTCCATGCATAAGCTTAGGCAAGGCCTACTTAATTAAAGGTGCAACAAGCGATTTTACATATCAGGTTTCCCTAAAAAAATCAAAAGTACTGATTTTTTGTCCTGATGTAAAGCTTTCCATCCAAAAAAATTCCCCATCTGAAAGGATTAAGCTGAGAAATGTTCTTTGGTACAAAAATTGTAAAATTTCTAATTTCGTATAGGAGCAAATATGAAATTCAGCCTGTTTTATATTGAAATATAAGTAAATCAAATCACCACCTTTTTTCTCTCTTTTAAGACATTTCTGTAGCCAAATACACGGTAAGAAATCTATTGAGTGTCTAATCTATATGAATTTTACTATTATGATACAATATTTGGATGCCTCAAAATTTCTTGTTGCACCTTTAACAGACCTACTAAAATGCATTCAGCCCAATATTTTGAGTTCTCACCCCTCCCTTTGCTGAGTCTGTTGAGATACTTTGAAATCTCAAAAACAAATCTAAAGGAAAGGCTTCATTTTCTCTTTCGTTGCATGGATCATAAAATGGAATGCCAGAATTGTTTTCATCCATCACTGATGTGTATCAAGGATGTTGTTATACTATACTTATGTTTTGGATACTGAAGATACAATTATATTTGAGCTTTCTGTGGTTATGCATGCTTCCAAAGTGGGTTATTTTTATTTCAGCTTCACTTGAAAAAAAAAAACAAACATATTTCACTACTTCTTAGGCAACATAGCATCTTATATGCAGAGAGAGAACATATTATGGCAGAATATTGGTAAACAAGCTACTATAGGTTTATCAACAAGTAAGCATTGCTCTTGACCTCAAATGTTATGCTTCTTGATTTGCGCCATAACCTGCACATCTGGAAATAAAATTGAAGTAGAGGCTATCATTAATCATCATAATGTGTCCTAATAAAAGTACATTCTTGCAAGGGACTGCCATTAATAATCATTACATATACTTCTGTACAAAAAAAATCACCTTCACTGTACTTTTATGGGCTTGGGGAAAATGTTTCTAGTGGGGGACTGTAGTGCACAGATCTCTCATGTGAGTGTACAAATCTGGATAAAATTGTGAATTTTGGTATGCAAGTATTTTATGCATTGATAATAAAAAAAATTGATGGAAGCACTTGCCACGCCCCTTTCATGGCCCCCAGCTTGGATTTCAAGGTTACACAGGGGTAAAAAATTTAAAATGTTTTGATTGTGTTGAAAAACACACCTTGATGTTTGTCTGGTTACATGAATTCAAAAAAGGTATAGTTTATACATATGGCTTATAGTTTTGGAATTATGTGGTAAAAATGGTGAAAAAGTCAATTTTGGTTTGTACAGGGGTTAAAAATTAGACTGGTTGCACAATTTTTTGTAAAACGTTGGTTCCGCTCATAGAAAGGAATTTAGGAATATTTTTTACTATCTTACATGTTTGGTTATTAACCAAAATAGAATAAAGCCAACAGGTATTGGATTCTATTGACCAGCTGTGACCTATTTTGTTGGATAACATGAAAACTAAGCATAACAAACAAGTCAAACTATTCCTTATTTGAATCCTTTAAGCTAGGGGAACAATTTGCACCAGATATTACCTGAATCAAAGCAACTTTTAACTTTTGACTCATGTACACAGCATATATTGTATACTTTTTTTCACCATTTTTACCCCATAAAATTTTACCTTTTTTCACCATTTTTACCCCATAAAAATTTCACCTCAATAAGGTTGTGTGATCCCACAAAAATCCTATTCTTAACACATAAAAACCCTTATTTTTACTTTTACGCTCATTTTAGGCCAAAAATGCTAGTACTTAGGGAACTTTTAGCATGATTATGAAATGTCTTGTGGTCCTTAAACTTCTTGGACACTTTTTATCCCTAAACCGGATTTAAAACTTTGGTTTAACTAACTTTAACTAACTAACTACTGATATGTGTTTAGTACAGTACAAAATAGGCACATTGCAGTATAGTGGAGCGGTTTGGACTGCAAAATTGTCGACAACCCCTCTCCTCGGTACAACAAAACGCAACCACTTCTATTCGAAAGATTATAAAAAATAATTTTAAAAAATCATGGTTGTGGTCAAAAACTTTGGTGGCAGGGGTGTTTTTTGGGTCAAAACATCACGTTTTTGAGCTAAAAACTTAAGAATATCAAGATTTATTAATTTCTTAGCAAAACAAATTTTAATCATCATGCAATACTATCAATCTCTGACATTTATATTATAGATTTCTGTTTTATACAATATATAAAGGGTCTAGAATTTTAGGCCCAAAATCACCTTTTTTCCTTAAAAAAGCATCCTTTTTATCACATGTCAGCACAACGAGTATTACCTGAACCCTTTATGCAATGTATAAAACCTATATCAATAACAAAATAATAATTTCACTTAACTTGCAGCCCAAATTTCATTTTTCGGCATAGAAATCATCCCTGCCACCAAATATTTCAACCACAACCATCATATTCTTAAATCTTATATATTTATCCTTCAAATAAAGGTGGTTGTGTTTTGTTGTACGGTGGGGAGGGGTAACTCGAAAACTAGAGGACTTTTCAAGGCTCGGCCGCTCCGCTAGTACATTATGGGATTGATTCAAAACACCCTCTGGGTATCAAGCTTAAAGGATTTCAACTTTGTTCTGGGAGGATGGACAATTTTACTGTATGGTATGTAAAGGATTTCAACAATTTTATTTTGACCAAGATTTTAGGTGTGTAAAATGAAGTTATAATAGAAAATTGACTACCTTCACACACATTAATATCTGCTATTGGTAATTCTATTTTTGGTACAGTTTGTAATGATCTTCACATTTGTTGCATCTGCTCCATCCAAGTATGGTGAGAACTACACATACCCAGCCTGGGCCGATGCATTAGGATGGCTAATGACTTGTGCTTCAATAGCCCCTATCATTGCATATCCTATCTACCGAATTTATGTAGAAAAGGGGACGATAAGAGAGGTAAGTGAATGATGTGAAATGAACATAGAAAGGTGAGCAGACATTCCTCTTTCCTCTGCAAACTTTGTAAACCAAGATTATACATGAAAAGACACTGAAAGTGTGACAGAATGGGTAAGATATCAATTTAAGATAATACCATGAGAGATCTCTCTTTAAAGGCACTATCAGTGATTGCTAAAATAAAAAAAAATCATCAAAAATCATATTTTTGCATGTCTGTAACAGGGATAGGTATCCTAACATACCCTACAAGTGGTAAGACCAAAATCACTTAATAAGGACAAAATCTGATATTTTACTCATTACTGTCACTACGTACGGACACTTATAACTACACGTAATTGAATGGAGATTCATATCTTTGAACACTGTGCCGTTTTCTTTCTTTTCTGTCAATTTTTTAGTTGAAAGAAATAACTTATGAGAATTCTACAGACTTATCCTTCTCTTTTAAGCGATACCTGCAAATTTCAAATATTTTGACCTTTTGGGTAAATCACTGATAGTGTCTTCAACCTCTCGGCTTCGGCATATAAATGTATGCTGACACTTTCATCAAATCATCTTTTTTCATGGCTAATATTTTTTTGGTCGCTACCAAATGATTAAACAGTGACCAAGTGTGTGCAATCCCACTTCTGACACCATGTAACTTAAAGGACAACATGCTTGGGGTTGTCGTGGAGTATTGATTATAAATGGTAGTCGTATACATTACTCGTACACACTAGTCTGAGGGGGAAAATTCCCGGTTTTGAGGCAGATTTTCCCAGTTGGTGGTGGTTTTAAGGCAATTTTCTTTTCTGGTCAGTTGAAAATGTCTTGTTGAACAGGCAAAGGGCTGTTTTGGCATGATTTTCAATCTTTATACTGCTGTGTGTGTATGTGTAGGGGTATAGGTCTCTAGTCGCTAGTCTGACTTCTTTTCTGAAATAGGCATATACACATGCGTATAGAGTTGCTGCATGTATTCCGCACCTATGTATTTCCCTTGCGCATTGTCATGGTTCTGTCTGGCGGGAATGTAGTTGGAATTTTGATGCAGAGAAAAGGATTTTTTTTTTTTTTTTTGGTCATTATTTTTTATTTATTTTTTTTTAATTTTTTTTTTTTTTTTATTACCTGTGCTTGGGTCTGGAGGTTGGAAAAATAACATACAAAATATGCCACCAGACCCCAATCGACAACATCCAAAATAATACATAACGAAAATTAAATAACAATTCAACATAAATTATACAAAACTTAACATTACTTGTACCTACAACCAAACCACTGAGAATCATTACATCTTCAAGTAATCTATAATTAGACCGATTCTAGCCATTAAGATATCATATACAGAATATCAAAATCACAAACATACCCCATAACAATTTAATGAATTTATTGTTGCCAGACCCTGCCATGATGAATTTCATTCAAATTGTAATTGCATATTACAAACTGAGCAGATATTTATTAACACTATATAATATCTTAATTCTTTTTTGAGAACCATTTTAATTCACATTATTTCCTATATCCTAGCTCGTATAAAGGACATTTTGGCTATAACTAAAATATAGTGAAGACTGGGGTCCTTTGACATCCAAAAGAATCATAATGGGGTATACACTTATCAATTGGTTTCGAATTTGATTATTAACCCATTGCCTTTTGATTCAGACCAGTAAGAAACTGCCGTTCGGCATTCTATGAAAAGGTGCATAAAGGTTTCCTCCTTGTTTTTCATCACTACAGAATTACAAGATCGTTTTTCTCGATTTCAATTTTGGATAATATTTATATTTCGTAGCTATACTTCTCTGAGTAGTCTATATTATATTGAAACCATCTATATCGAATCTTCCAAATATTAAAAGTTCCTACCACATTGTCTTTTTCCATTTTTTGATCACTAAATCGGTATTAATTCATTTTGCTCGGATTAATCTCTTTATAACAAAATCTGTGCATATTGGGTTCAACGAGGTATATCATAAATATACTACAACCTTTTTTATTTCTATGTAACAGATCACCTTGTTTGGTTTAAGTTGGTCTTGTAGTTTGTGATTTTTGTTTACTATCACGGAGGGCCAACCATCACCAATTGCTTTTAGCATACCGTGCTATTCAGGAAATTGGTTTTAAATATCATATTTTTTTCCTTAAAATCAGTGTATGCCATAAATCCCCCCTGTTTCTGTCAGTAAATCGTTAACCAAAGAACCCCGCACTTTGCCAATGTTTATGTAAACGGGTTTACCTCCAATCTGATTTATCATTTCCACCAAGAACTGTTTAGCAATGGAGTTAAAATCTAAATTCCCTGATTAGATTTTTGTACAAACACAGAGACCAAGGTAAAAACATCTACCAAACAGTTTTTAATTGATGTCTTCATTTATCTCAAAACGATATATGCCAAAGCAATATTTTCATTTCTTTCTTTCCAATTTAGATGCGATGTGGAAAAACTTACACCTTTTTGGTTCCGAAAGAACTACACGGATCCAGCCTTACCTTTAAGTGGCATTTAGGGCCTTTCTATGTGGGCATTTTTACTCCCCCCTCCGTTTGAATAAGGTTGAGACATTTGGGACGTGTTATACGATCGGGCTTATTTTTCCAAATGAATTTATAAATTTCCACCTCATTTTAAGTTTTTGATGTACTCACTTGTAATGGATTTTGTAACATTTGAGCCAAGTAATTAACCTTTGCTAAAATAAGTGAATTTCAAAACAACTGTAACCCACCAAGAACAGTTATTATTTTTGTTTTGAACCAATAGACATCATATTTCCATGGATTTAAAAGCCTTTTGATGGTAATATTTTACTCTATATCGGGCATCAGTACTACAAGTAATCCCCAACATATTCAAAACACGGCCACTGAAATTCCGATTTCAGTTTTAACTGTTGACATAGTGGTTTTTATAATAATCTATTAACCTAATCCAAATTCTACCTTTTTTTTATAAACATTATTTTTAGCCTGACATATGATTGAATTTAGCTACAACTCTCATGTATTTGCTAGAGCTCAGGGCGGCACCAGGGGGGGGGCAGGGGGCTTTTTGCCCCCCCACCCCCAATTTTTTCTTGCCCCCCAGTTTGCCCCCCCCCCTCCCCTGCTCGAAAGAAAAATGAAGGCTTTGGGCAAAATTCATTGATTTGGTGCCAAAATCAGCGATTTTTGGGCCAAATTGTGACAAATTTTCCATATTTGCCCTCAGAGTCACTTTTGGCCCCCCCCCCCAAGATTTCAGCTTTGCCCCCCCCCCCGTTTCGCCCCCCCAGAAAAGAGGTCCGGTGCCGCACTGCTAGAGATTCCACTGATCCATCAAGTCTACCTGTGGTTGTATTTCCCTTGCGCTTGTCATGGTTCTGTCTGGCGGGAATGTAGTTGGACTTTTTGATGCAGAAAAAAGGATTATGGCAAGAGTACACATTAACCTAGTCTTCACATTTTCTAACTCCAACTTGGTTACATCCTTGTATGCAAGGGTGCGCCCATGCATGATTTCCAGGTCAGATAGGGATCACAGCATTTACTAATGCCTTAACCTTCTTTACTTCCAGATTGATCCAGGTTGAAGCTTTCCAGTGTGACCATAGGCCAATTAACCAGTTCAAAGGGTCTTTATCTAGGGTGTAGGCCATGTCCCCACCACAAATCGGTTCAAAATGGGCTGGATCCCCTGAACTCTGACAATTGCAAAGTCTCAAGGCAGGAAAATAATCCACCATCTGAGGTTGGACCCAGTTGTGGGGGCCTATTGATCATGCAGATGAATGCCTGCTGCCTGCCTGCCTGCCTGGATGTCTGGATGGTAAATTCATTTTATCAAAAAAAAAAATGCACCGGCCCCGGGGTACCGCGGGGATGGCCAGGACTTGTACTATCTGATCGCCGGGGAGTTGATCCTTTTTTTGTCCGGGTGTACAGGGCCGTATGCCGGGACTTTTTCATGGAGTTCACGCATGCATGTCACCAAAACAGCCAGGATTTTGGGTCGGGACCAAACGAAAGCGCAAGTTTCTACAAAAACGTTTAAACGTAGTACGACCAAAGTACAATACACAAGATTGAACGCAGCATAATCAAAAATGAATCGCCCAATCAGGTTTGTGAATGCATTTTTATGCTTTTGCCGGTTAGAGGGGTGGACGGCTTGGTCGGTGTTTGACATAAAATGTTGTCCCGCAGGGATGGGACATGGCCGGGGAGTGTAACATTTCAAAAACACACCGCGTGTGCAATCTGCCATCCCCTGGTACCCAGGGGCCGGGGCATGTTAATAGGGCAGTTAAAAAATCTTTAAAAAGTTGACTCTAAAACCAGCAAAATATTACCTTCCAACGTAGCGGCTATTGCAGTGATCTGTGGAAAGACAGCCAGAGGGCTTATTATATTCGCGAAACGAAACAAAAAGGATCAGTCCACTTGGATTACACGCTTCCGTCAGAGTATAAAAAGTATGATAACAATAAGGTGTATGTAATCCAAGGGTGCACTGGAGCCTGTTCATCGAATCGAATATAATCAGCCCTCCAAGGAGCTTAATAAATACACAGAGTAAGTGGTAAGGCCTCTAGTTTATGTTATCATAATTGGTTTATTGTGGTGCATCTTCTTTATTGCATTTACAAACAAAGGTGGCAGTGTCATTTGACAGGATGCAGAGAGTCAGTCCAGAATGCTCAGTACACTACAGGGGTGTAGCCAGGCCTGGAGGAACTCGGGGTAGTTGAGGTGTTGGACGCGGGGAGCTTTAAAAATATCTGATTTTATATGTTTTGCAAGCCTCTTTTTACCATATGAAGGTCAGTGGTTCTAAAGCAACAAAGTTAGTCCTTTCATGGGCATGCAAGAAGCCTTATCCCGTGCCATCGGTCTTTTTTGTTTGGGTTCTTTCTGAGTATTAATGCAAATTCTCTGGATTTGCATTCTCACCAACACAGCGTCTCAGATTATGGGCCTCTACAGAGGACAACTTTTTATTTATCAAGAATTAACATTTGAGAGTATATCATTTTGCAAATGTGTGCAATTTGGAAGGGATTGCTGTAGCAAAAAGCGGCTTATGAAATGGCAATGTCTGGATTAAGGCCGTGTGTGTGTAGTCTGTAAGGGTGTGTGTCTGGACACAAAAAAGGTACAGTTGCCATAACTTTTTTACAGATGAAGGCTAGAGTACCCCAAACGTAGATCTATTTGTTTTTTAAGGAGGGCACAGCCCCTACTAACCAGGGCATCATTCCCCAGTTTGTACTCCCTGGGTCTGACAGGGTGGGGGAAATGTCAAAAAAGGTCCAACAGTTCACAAAAAAGTAAACATTTTGCCATACTTTTCCAATGAGCTACGAGATTGCCAAACTTAGAGATATTGTGGAGGGACAAGCCCCTCATAACCATGTAATCCATACCCCCAGGGTCTCCCCGGGTCTGACAGGGGTGGGGAAAATGTCAAAAAAGTGGTCAAATTTCACAAAAAGGTAAAATTTTGCCATAACTTTTTTCCAGATGAGATAGAGTACCCAAACTTCGAAGATTGTAGGAAGGCACAAGCCCCTACATAACATGCCATCAATGCCCCCACAATCCTCCCCTGGGTCGACAGGGGGTGGGAAATGTCAAAATTAAGGTCAAATTTCACAAAAAAGCTAAACATTTCGCATCACTTTTTCGATGAGACTAGAGTACCCCAACTGAGCTATATTGTAGGCGGGTAAAAGCCCCTACAGAAACCATGCTAAGCATTCCCCCAGGGTCATCCCGGGTCTGACGGGGCGGGGGAATGGCAAAAAAGGTCAACAATTCTGAAAAAGTCAGATAATCTTTTCTAGATGAGTTAGAGTGACTGAAAGTGTTAGACCTATGCCTCTGATATTCAGCTACCTAGGCGACCGCCTAACTGCCGATATGGGAGTTTGTGAGGATTGGGTCCTCCACAGTCCACTTAGCTTCAAGTGTCTTCCATGCAGGCAGACGGCTTATGGACTTTTTGTGTCGTCTGCAAGAAATCAAGAAAGAATCACATAGGGATTTACTCTGAGTCGGTATGCTGGTGTTGTGGTGTGGTGTGTCTGTGGTCAAAATGTAACCCCTTAAATATCTGCCGTATGAGTTCTGTAAGGGCTATGGTGATGTATATTGGTGGAAAGGAGGGGGTGGGTGGGGTGACATGTTGGTGACCTAATTGTGACCTGGTGACCTCATGTGACCTTGGCGGTCAAAATGTGAACCATTATATCTTGCATGCCGTCTGAGTTCCATAAGGGCTACGATGAGGTAACTGGTGGAAAGGGGGTAGGGTGGGGGTGACATGTTGGTGACGGTGACCTCGTGTGACCTTTGGCCCCATTCACAAACCGCGAGCAGACGACACTCTCGGTCCAGGACCGCCGATGTAATTTTTAGTCTCCACCTTCTTGCGTCACGTAAGACTTACATACACCATGTACACCTTATATTATTCAACGCCCCAGACCTGCACAAACCCTAGGGAGAAAAAGCAACCGTTCCTTACTGCCATTGGCGGTTTACAGATTTAGCAATAATTCTAGGATGTTGCATGTCAGATGACCCATCTAACACACTTTTTCCGACACACTTAAGAATGTGAAAACCCTTCATCTGGATAACCATGTTTATTCTGTTAAGGTTTTCCAAATTCATACGTGTGTCAGACAAAAGTGGGTGCAGGAGGGTAACTTAGGGAAATACCCAATAATTATAGTAATGACTAAACTCTGGGCTGGTGTGTTATTTGTTGAAGGATATAAATAGCTTGTGTTTAACTATTTTGTTAACCATTACTATCAATCTCTTTCTCTTTTTCAGCGGTTAAGAGCCGGGTACGGTCTAATGCTGTGAGTGGGGCCCAGCCCTCAATGCCCACAGAAAAGAAGCAGGATTCCCTATGCTGCCAGAGAAGACGAAAATCATTACCCCATTGGTGGCAGTTGCATAAAAGCATGAAGAGAGTATCATAGGAGATATGAGTAGGGACTGATATTATACTCAAGATTATATTTTGAAAGGATTTTTATAGATTTTGTATAGATTTTTTATGAACTATCATGTGGTATTGCAATATTGCCAATCCATATCCCATGTTCATTCTGTATTGAAGTGATCAAGGGACTTGCTGTTAAGAACAGCAGGTATAGTGTTGTGGTAGATACTGGAATTCATGATCATAAGATTGAGGGTTGAATCCGTCCGGTCGAGTTTGTCGCCGCCATTTGGGCAAGACACCCTATCTCCCTTTCTCTCCCTCAGGTATAATAGATTAACTAGTTAGGCGGGAAGGTAACAGCTCATCGTGACCGAGGAGTAGCAAACCACCTACAGCAACATAACATAGGAGGAATTTGGGTGTCTAATCACCCTTTTTACTTTCTAGATTCTCAAAATCAGTAAAGGAAACTTCTGAGTCTCTGAGTGTGAAAGTCGTCTTCTGATTTTTAGGAATAATGAAATGAGGCTGCCAAAAATTGAAATTGAAGTATGTAGACAGTTAATGAACACACAGCTAGAACTCTCTATAAACAATGCTTCTTTTTATGTTCTGAAATTTCCATTTTAAGTGCATTGAAGTATGTAGGCAGTTAATGAACACACAGCTAGAACTCTCTAGAAACAATGTTTTCTTTTTATGTTCTGAAATTTCCATTTTAAGTGCATTGTAAATGTCTTCCTGTAGTAAAGGTGGGTCCCATAGATGGTTCAAGGGTGACTAGATAAGTTTAAAATCATAATTCTTGATACATGGCCATGATAAAACAATGCACACCAATAGTTTGAGTCTTTGCAATAAGTTCTCAAAGGTTTCAACTGCTGGATGTGTCATAATCACAAGATAAGGGTTTTTCTGACTAACCCTACCACCAAATTTCTTTATAGACTATGAAAGCAGAGATACTTTTATATCTTTGATGCAGTGTTCAGAACCTAGATATTAGCAATTTTTCCCCAAACCAAGATTTTAATAGAAGAAATTCTGGTTTGAAGGAGTAAATCGTCCATATCTTGAATTTTTGTTCCTAAAAAGGCTGACCATTTTAATTTATTTTTTAAATTGTAAATGAAATTCTTATTGCCAATGTCAATGTTCAGGCTATGTTTTAAGTGTACAAAGCATTTTTCTGTCTTAACCAATTAGAAAACAATTTTTGCAATTTCACATAAATGTTTGAATTTTCTATTACCATAGGCTTAAATCCCAGGAGATATATTGATTAGAGGGGTGGTCTATATTATCAACCCCTAAAGGTGATGCGTGTGTGTGTTTTTTTGACCAAAATAACCTCATATTTACCATAGGGCCTACTTGTTTAAAAATGGTAAATTTCTGTGTGAACTGGAATTATATTTAACAATTTTAGGATCTAAATGGCAAAATTTTCAGTGCGCCTATCACACATTATGTACTAGTAACATACACTCAGCAAAAAAAGAAGAAAGTCCCCGTCTGAAACTTTTTGACATAACTCAAAAAGTAATTTCTTTTATTATTCAAAAACTGTGATGGATGCGCAAATTTCTTGCAGACAAAATGACAATTTATTTTTGCCCGATAAACATCGTTTTTACCATGAAATCGTCCATTTTATGAAATTTCATGCAAGAAAAAAAGTTGCACTAAATTCAATTTCACACAGAAAAGTGAAAAAGCACTCATTGCTTTCTGTCATTAAAAAAACATTAATTAAAACGTTCCATTTCCAAGCTTATTCAACTCAGCAAGGAAGAAGACTGCTCAATGTTCAATAGGGGGTAGGTCCACCGTCCTTCTCAATGACTTCAAGACCCCTCTTGCGCATTACTGTTAGCTACTGTTTCACCAAAGTGCGTTATACGCTGCTGATCTAAGTGACCAAGCCGTGCCAATTGCACTGCAATCCTGCAAAGATGGTTTCATTTCATTTTCATGTTAAAATCTCCACGAGCAGCCTTTTCTTTTCAAGTATTAGTAACAAACCACACGGACAGAGCCACTGCAGTTAGTTTCACCTGCTCAAGAAATTGTGAATGAATGTTTAACTGTACACACTTGGAAATCCAAACTTCTACATTTCAGGAAAAAATAGTGACAACTTTTTCCCTTGCATGAAATTTCATAAAATAGCGCTTTATGGTAAAAACGATGTCTACCGGGCACAAGTAAATTGTCATTTTGGGCGTAAGAAATTTGCGCACATCTATCAGTTTTTGAATATTAAAAATAAAATAAGATTAACTGCTTTTGAGTTACGTCAAGAAGTATCAGACGGGGACTTTCTTTTTTGATTAGTGTTATATTGTCAGCAAGACTTGTTTCAGTTATCAATTTCCATCAATACCACCTCCCATTATTCAAAAACAAATTTACGCACTATCCATTACCATGTGAGGTCAGTCTACTTATTGAGAATCTGACAATCAGAAAGCCTCAACTCAATTGTTAATTAAAAGGTTTTTTCATTATCTTATGACTTGAGCCTACCAATCCACTGTAAATAACACCCCTTCTTGGTAAAGCGAGTTTTTAGAGGTCATTGTTGAGGCTGATAAGCCAATGGGTTTATCATTGTAGATATATTATTTTATACCTCATTGACAGGGTGACACCTGTGTATAAACCTGACAGATAGAATTAAGTAGCGTATTTCAACCTGAAAAACAGGTTGGGTAGGGAAAACAATATAATAGGCATAGGAATCAGTAATGTGAGAACAAATGCAATCACGGGAAAGTAATACTTGTGAAATATACTTAAAGCAATAATAGCACATTTTTTGAAGAGTGCCCCCAAGTTTCAAAATTTGAGGTTTTTGCAGACTTGTGTTGGTAAACTCTACCTGCAAACGGTACTTACTAAAAAATGTGTATTTGTCATAAAAGAATTAGAATCAAGATCCCAGATTGTAATTTAATGGCGGAACTGGAAACGCCAAATTTCTGCCCATCTATTATAAAATGGTGCCACCTCACAAAAATGACCACTAACTTGACTTGCCTGAACCAATGGAACAACTATTGGATGAGCGTAGACATGTATATGTCACTATTCCCAGGCTATTTCATATGGTAGGTTGTTTCCAGCAGCCGTTGAATTATTATCGGACTCCGATATTAATAATTCTAATTACAAAGTTCCCTCTTTTACGACACATACACATTTTCGAGCTTTACCATTCACAGGTATGATTTACTAGCCAATTACCAATGTAACTGCAAAATCTCAACATTTTTGGAAAAAATTGGGGGTGCTCTTCAAAAAATGTGCTATTATTGCTTTAAAGGTTGTATAGCATCTTTTCTTTAGGTTTAGGTTGGTAGGTACAATTCTACAGTGAATCTGGAAAAGAGAGAACTTATTATGTAGAACTAACATAAGGTTAATGATAAAATACATTGACTGGGGGTCATTTGAGTCATTCTTCCATATAATTCTGTTAACCTAGTCTAGCATCAAGACTTCAATGAGGGAGTATGCATGACTGAATAAAGCTCTGTATTCCAATATTGAAGTCTTGACACTAGACTAGTTCGGTGCAATATATTACATGGAAGAATAACTATTATTTGCATTCACAATTTAAAGTCTTAAGAAATGTAGAACTCTCTAATGATATTATATTGAAATATTACAAATCTGATTTTTTGAAATACAGGGTATTTTTAATATTTTATTCTACACAGTGTACATGTGTATGATAAAATAACCTTACTTAAACGGCTTCCTTTTATTTGATTTAAATGAAAGTGTAATGATAAATTTTCATTTTATCAAGGACAATCTGATTATCTTGCCATTCTTTCAGCATACCGATCAGTTTTACTCTGAATTAAATTGCAATATGTGCTGTATATAATAAGTTGTATATAATATAAGGCCATGTAAGGATGCCTAATATAGCTAGTAAATGTTTTAATTTCAGTGATGTTTATCAGAGTAATATGTTAAAGGCTGACTCAGAGATTTCGAAATATATATATTTTTGGTGTAATAATTAAAAATAGTTAACTATAACTAAAGATACTCGCATAAAATGTCAAATTCTAAAGTTAGAGATGAATCGGATTTTTCGTTTTCCTGCAGTACACATTTATGTACAGTATAACAGTGCATAGGATACCGTGTATAACAAAATTTCCGGATCCGGAAAGTTGTAATTTTCTATATGAAAGACTTCAACTTGAGCTTAGTTATTTCACACAGTGATTATTATATGGACAAGCATTTTGTATATGCAGAAAACACAATTTTTTTGAAAATTGAGGGCGCCCTCCCCGAGAAATCTCTGAGTCAGCCTTTAATAATCTTCCGTGTTCCTTGAGATGCAACAAGTGATTTCACATACAAGATTTCCCTTAAAAATGTTAAAAACCTGATTTGCCTATCTACTAACATGCCCCCATCTGAAAGAGTTAATCTTAAAATGTATTTTTTTTATACAAAAATTTTGAAATTTCTTAGTTTGTATTGGAGCAAATACTAAACTGAGCCTGTTTCATATTGAAACACAAGTAATTTTATTTTGCCTTTGTTTTCACTCTTAGAATATTTTTCTAGGTAAATACCAAGTAAGAAATCTACTTAGCGTTTAGTTCATATGAATTCACTGTATAGGATCAAATTTATGGATACCTGAAAATCTCTGGTTGCACCTTTAAGGTTAGTTTTGGAGTAGTAAGGAGTAGTGTCTATGTTCCATTATTTTATGATATTACCAAGATGCTGTTCCAATGCACTTCTATAATTATCCAAGAATAGAGCCAACCAGGTCCAGTCATTCATCTAGCCTAGCTTTCAGGTACCATGCTCATGTGTAAGATCGAAAAAGACATTTTCATCGCCCAATCAATTTCATCAGGATGTTTTTTTTGCAAATGAACAACAAAAAGGGTACTTTTTCCATTCATTGGCTCAGTTAAAGGGGCAGACTCAGAGATTTGAAATATAATATTTTTGTTAGAAATTAAATCTGGGAAAATAGAACTAAAGATATAACCTAAAATTCTTAATTCCAAAGTTAGAGATGAATTTGGATTTTCTTTTTTCATGCATTGAACCGTTATGCATAGTTATCAGTGCCAGAGGTTTTCCGTTTATAACAAAACCTTCCGGATCCGGAATTTTATAACAAAGGTTGAGATTTTTCTATTATTAATACTGATTAATAACAAAACTTGTGTCTTTCCTGACGGTAACTTAAATTTTTGTTTTTGATTTGAAAAGAGTTTTATGATTTTGCAAAAAAAAGGTTTAATTAAACCCCCCACAAACCACAAGTAGTTGAAAGGTTGGGTTTTTAACACCAGCATATCCAAAGAGTGGGTGTTTTCAATTTCGATGCAGAGCATGGGTACCCCAAAAGTTTTATGGGAGTAACAGACCGGGATGGCTCTATTCTTGATGGAGTAGTCTTTTAGATGTAGCAAAAACAGAGTAACCTCTGACTTGTAGAGAGGAAACGTCCTTGGACCAAGTGAAGCCTCCTGTTCTATGTAAAGTTCTTAGAGTGATGACACTCTGTCTTTATTTTCCGATAAATAATCAGTAATTTTGTTCGTGTTTTGTGTTGGAATAGTCATAACATGTTCATTTCTTATAAAAACCATTGTTATTTACGATAATAAGTCCATTATTTAAGTACAAGGTTAATGTTAGGGTGCATAATGTTTTAAAATAGTGAAATGTTCAAAATGTTGCTATGTTCGTAACTCTTCAATGACCTAGAATATCGTCTCAGATTTCAATGGAAAGGGGCTTTTGGTGAGTTGTTTTGTGTACACAGAATACAAGCCAACATATATATAGAAGGTAATAGTTTACTCAAGAGCTCTATTAAATAATAGCAGTTCACAAGCATTTTCCCTCCCCCCCATGTAAACTTGTTTGTAACTTTTCCAAATTAGCGATGTCCATCGGCAATGAATACGGCAGGGTCTCATGGTTTTCAGGTGTTTCAGATATATTTTGTGGTCCAAATTTCCTGCAACGTTATTTACTTTCGCCTGATTAATGGTCTTTTAGCCCACTAAAACCTGTAAGGAAGATGTTGTTGCAGTGGATAAAGTTCCCGACCCACACGCCAAAATGTTAGGATTCAAGACCCCCGTTGCAGCCACCGTGTTTGCCCTAGAGTAAAACTCCTTACCTCTTTACCTCAATTAGTCCTCTCTACCCAGGTGTAAATGGGTACAAGCATTATTCAATGTTGGGAGGTAACATACTCTGTAGAGGAGTGTAGCGATCCTCCAACAGCAACATTATATGGTGGAGTACTGGTCCAAATCGCTTCAAAGAGCTATGGGCCTTCCGTACCTATATACAGGTCCGTCCCCTTTAACCTTTCTCAAAACCCAATCCATCCATGATCCCATGATAATAATTCATAGCCTCATACACATATCCATAGGTTAAGTCTTTTCCCTTATTCTCAGAATCGCAGGAGGTTCAGTCCTTTCAAATTTTGGAGGATTGTGTGAGACAGAAACTTTGCATTTTTGGGGGTGCACTACTACAACCCCATATAAATTTCATTGTGGCTAAAATGCCACTATGCCTGAAATAGAGATCACAAATTGGGAGGCTTCACACGTACTGGAGTTTTATATGTAATGGTACAGGCCTGGAGTAATTATCTTTCTCTGCGATTACACAGCCTACATTTGAAATGATTTTTGGAAGGCATACTCATCTGATTTAAAAGGAAGGCACCCTTTATTTGTTTTACCAATTACTGTAAAAATATAGTTCTCTTATTACTCGATACCATGGCGTAGCCAGAGGGGGGCAAGTGGGGGGGCAGCTGCCCCCCCTGTGGGGAATCTTGCCCCCAACCTTGCCCCCCTAAAAATTATGATTTACATAGGCCATATACTATACT
This sequence comes from Ophioderma brevispina, assembly GCA_023653785.1. Lineage (NCBI taxonomy): Eukaryota > Metazoa > Echinodermata > Ophiuroidea > Amphilepidida > Ophiodermatidae > Ophioderma > Ophioderma brevispina. Next base: position 26,890 of record JAMKCH010000358.1, read on the forward strand.
AACAAATTTTACATTATGCTTGCCCCCTCAAACTATGGTGCCCCCTGAAAAAAAAGCTGGTACGCCCCTGTCGATAACCACTATCTGACTGGGTACGCAAGCGAAGTGTGTGCTGTAGAAATGAGCTAGTGGTGTAATAAAAAATTTTTCGTGACCGATTTCCAAAACAAATGATATGGATTCCGCTAATTAATTCAACAGCTGCTGATTACATCATTCAATTGACATAGCCTGGGAAATAGCGCCACATACACTCAATGCTATCCCATGTATTTGTGGTCATTCAATCAAGTCAGGATCATTTTGTGAGATTGATCTATTTCATAATGGGGCCAGAGAGAAATTTCATGTTTAGCACTGCCATTGAATTAGGATTGGAATCCCGAATCTAATTACAAAATTCCCTTCTGTTATAAGCATACACAATTTGAGCATACGTTCACAGATATATTTTAGACAATTTCCATAAACAAACTGTGTATAAATCTCACAAATATGAAAATTGGGGGTACTCTCAAAAAATGTGAACTATTGCTTGAATAGATTGTGCTGCTGATTCAAAACCGTCGGGTTTTGATTTGAAACTAGATTTTAAAACAAAAAAAATGAATTTCACTGCTCAAGTATAGTTGCATGCGGTGCCAAACTGATTTAAGTTGTGAGGACACATAATTTTAATTTTAACAAAACACAAAAAATAAAAAAAATAAAAAATTTTTTCGTTTTTTTTTTTGATTAACAATATGTTTTTTTTTTTCTGTAAATGGTGATTGAAAACAATGAGTTGGGCACCCTTTAGCACAATACCTTATTATTTCACCAGATTTGGAACTGGCAGGAGTTGACATCAATTGTAGAGAATATATTTTGTCCAGCCAGAAGCAAGGAATGATGCCATAAGCTTTCAAGCATTGTTCTATGTGCATATCGCAGTAAGTCGCAGCTGAATTGGGAGCTCATAAAGTCGGCGTGCACGATATACACCCAAAATAACTGCGCATAGGTGATGACATCACTCCTTCTTAACCCCCCCCCCCCCTCGTGGATGAGTATAATACAAACAGATGTTGTATTGAGTCTATCCCACACAATGCACCAGTTTTGGGAAGCTTAACCTGAATAAGGCCATGTGATCTCACAGACTTCGGCATTCTTACACATAAAAACCATGGCTTTTAAACTCATTGTAGCCCACAAAGCACTGTACTTAAGGAATTTTTATCATGAGCATGAAATGTTGTGGTTCTAAATCTTTCTTGAACACTTTTTATCCCTAGTACAACTGTGTTTAGGACAGTGAAAATAGGCCATGCATTGGATTATGGGATGGTTTTAAAAACCCCCCCCCAAAAAAACCATCTGATGTACAACATACAGGGTGATAATATCAATACATAGGCGTGCCTAAGCTCTGCCTGAACCCTCAGGTCATGGCTTATTAGCTCAAATCAAATGAACAATATGGAAATCACAACTGGGATTTGATCAATAACAGCTCTACTAATTAATTATTCTTAGTTCGTAACTTTTAGAACTTAAGTCATATAAGGGGATCCATTTGGGGAACCCTGTAAAACACACCACTGTAATATGTATTAGAAAGAAAATTAACATTTTAATTCGTGCTAATTTAAGCCTTGTTATTTGATCAAAGGCCCTGGTATATGATACTCAGTCAAAATGTAATATATAAACAAATAACCCTATTTTGCTTATCTTTTTCTAATAACACATCTTTCATATATTTATGATATTCAAGATATTCAAAAGCAATGCAATACACAACAGGGTTCATTATTATATTGCTTCATATTTACCATGTATCAATGCAAAAAACAACTTGTAAATGTTCATCTGCAATATCTATTGCCTAGTAAGAATCAAGCTATTCCAGACTGATTCCATACAGCCATTAGCTATGGAGAACACAGCTAGCTGAATTGAGTATATCCCCATAGGAATTGAATTCATTTAGAATGTCTTCAGAATAACCATGATCATGTTATGATCACTGCATGTTTGTCATATTAAGTGCAATGTGACACCCATGCATTGATAGTAACTTGACCATGGCTATTCAAAATTAATTCAATACTCCCTGTTAGAGGCCTATATTCAAATCCAATATTGTGCCTTCCATAGGCTAGTATGGAATTCATCTGTAATAGCCCATTAGAACTGAAACTCAAGACATTGGCGTGTATATGTATATGTGATGCATTTGAGGGAAATGAGTTGATGTAGGCAGCATTTGACTTTTTGAAACATGGTGCATTTTTATTCCAAACATGTTTTAGCAGAATATTGGGTAAAAAAGTTTTGGACATTCTTCAATCAATGCCAGCTATCAATGTTGCCATCATCCAATTCATTTAGTTGATTGTATCACACATTGCCATAATTTCTCAAATTACCTTGACTACAATTGCAATTAGTTGCATTAATTACCTTGAGCCAACACCGGCTAACATATTGTCAATAAGAGGTCAAATAAGATGTATTCTCCATGTCCTTAATGATAAGGACTTGCTTTAACTTAAGTAGATATACAGGTATTTGTACACTGTCTGGATGGTTAATTTTTAAAAATTAAATACACTGAGGGATTTGAGAATAGTGGATAACTGTTCAAAAATCTATAACATTATTTCTGAAAAACAGAATGTGTCTCTTATGCAGTCATAAGGGGAAATGCAGGGACTGACTTGCCATTTATTGTAAATATGCCATACCCAGGCATGATAATGAACTTCTGCAAAAGAAAATAAAAGTGGCAAAAAATGAAAAACAAATACCCCAAACATGAAAAATCAATGAAAATGCGTAAATTCGGGCCAACAAAAAAAAATGATTCAATTTCCAAGCTGAACGTTTCTCATGCCGGCATACAGCGTTGCAACCAACTGGCACAACTAGCCCTATGACTTGCTTGTTGATTGGTTTCGTTTCTTACCAATTTTGATTTTTTGGTTAAAAAGAGAAACAATTGATGGGACTCACAAACCCAAAGCTAGGGGTTGTGAGTCCTGGAGCTTTTCTTTGTTGAATTAAACACATTTCTCTTTTCCTTAATGGTAGGTGGCATTCTATAAGGTCATAATCGCTAACAAGAACGTAAAACCAAATTTACCACTAGACAGTTGAGTTGACTACTTCCCTCCACTTCAAAAATTCCCCGACTATTTTGCCTGGCGGGAAAATGGAAATCAATGTTTGAGTGAGATTTTAAATGGCACAGTTGATAAAATTATTCTCATCTCCCTTAAAATGTTTACACATACACAGTGGTTTGTTTGCTGGGGTCTAACGGACATAAATCATGCAAACTTGAATTTTATACTATTCTAATGCCACATCAAATTTCCAACTTGTATAATATACTGATATGACAGTTGTTGCTTTCAGGTTGTTCTTTGAATGTCAGTGATATGATAAATCCTATCAGTAATGAAAAAACCAAAATCTTTGAATCTAGAAATTCTGTCATATGCAATCTGGGGGATTGAGGGTATTACATCCCACACTTTTTAACAAGGTGGATGTCCCATGTAATCATTCGCTCAATTTTTCAAGTTGGTGTATGATGGGGAATATCATTTCTGTATTTAAATTAGCATACTGATATATGTAAATAAGACCAGTTGGCTTGCATTTTATCACTTAAAGTGTCAATATTTTTCCATGGTGTGTACACTTAATAAAAGTCAATTTGTCCTTAAATTGCAAGCTTGTAATCTATTTTCTCTGCTTGGTACTTATACTTCTTAGGGGATTTAAATCTAAGATCTCCATCCCTTCTTAAAACATTTTCCAAGAAATTTCTGCAAATAATCTTAAAAAATAGAATCAGATAGAATCAGAAATTTTATAGTTGTACTGGACAATATCTAAGCTGTATGACAAACATGTCGAGGTGGTTAATAAGCATTTTGATACATAGCCTGGAAAACTGCAAATTGAATACAAAGGAAATGCTTTTCAGGACTTGATGAATCTGGAAAGAAAAACCTTAATGTCATCTGTGAGGATGGATCAACCAATCAGGTAGGTAATAGAATCCCCTAATATTCGACACATAGGCTTGAAAAACGCAAAAAGATGGAAATTGAAAACTAAATTGTGTGGGAACACTAAAGTGTGGCTTGGCTAGCTTGTCACATTGTAGTGTAGGAGTAAAACCCAGTTTTTAAATCCGGTTTTGTCCCCATCAACGGGGGTGACCGGATACACCTCACACTCAGCAATACTGCTGTGTGAGGATTAATTTGAGCAAAAGATAATTGACCGGATGCCCTTCCCTGACCCCAATCTACATTTTTCGCAGTGGGCCTAGCCTTTGGCAAACTAGCCCACCATACACGGCATCATGGGCTGGAATGGCCCGCCAAGCCTCTCAATAACGACCCCTTGATGTATATCTTCTTTTTCATTCTACCAGGGTAACCAGCTACCCTCCTCATCTCATTTCCTTAGAAAATCGATGGGGGCGACGGTTTAGCCGCCGACAACTCGGCCCTGGAACAGGTAGTACTGGTTACCAGGATACCAGTAGCCGGCACCTAAAAGGAAACCTGACCTGACTGACCTCACATTATTTATAAGAATCATAACCCAAAGTTTTATGTGAAGAAAACGTATGCCAAACTACATCAAGAGGTCTCCCTTTGGCTATGAACTGTATATTCCAATCCTTGAGGAAATCCCCAACTGCATCCTCAAGAATTTGTGGCTGCAACCAATCATTCCCCCAGTTTTACTTCCACTCATAAGCACTTCTGACATAGAAGAATGTCACGCATGGTTTTGTACTGTTAGGGTGTGTATCATCATACAGCATACAACATCAGCATTATTGCTGTAGTATATAGGAAGGAACAGCAAATAAACCAAAACATGCGTATCCACAGCAGTATTTCAGACATGACATGGCAAAAGATATTTGACAGATCTGGATGTCGCAAGCATACAAGATTTGATAAGAAAATTCCTTCCTGCCATACAGATGTTTCAAATGCCTCAGTAGTAAAGGTTATGCATTATTCTTCTAAGCTCTGGATAGCTTTTTCCTATTTCCTATTGTTGTTTTTTTTATTTTTTATTTTTTGTATCTTTTGTTCTAATAGGGCAGCTACAATTTATTAATACAACCGCCCAATCCTTAGAATTGGTATGCTAATTATGCCTATACCATGTTTAAATCGAAGGCCTTTGGATAATGACAATGTGTAATATTTTGTGACAGCAACCTTTTTGTGAGGACTGTTGAATGACATACCTAAGTAATATGCTTTATACTACTGCACAGGCTTTCCTACATTTGTTTGCCATTATGTATATGCCCCTAAAGCATTTGCACAAACATTGAAATCTAGAATAGCCCCATCAAGATTCCATTAAGAACATCCCTCAGAAACCTAATTTCTCACAACTATCATTCCAAATGCCACTACCATCACAACATTTTTGTACAATAACGGGAGTGTTTTCTTCCCAGGAATTCCAAAAAAGCACAAGGGATGCCACTCAATATTAGGTGAGCTGCCGTATGTCTGCACCTCTACATGTTTTATTCAATATTGACACTAATCTTGCTTCTGTTTCTCAGTTTCTGCAAAAATCTTGGCAACTCTCTGAAATGTAGGCTCTAAAGTCCCTGTCTAAAGTAGTGTTTATAAAAGAGATTCTTCTAACAGGCAAATTACAAAATGTTGGTTTGGGTATTTTTTATAAAAATGTTGGTCAAAGATATGATTATTCCACTAAAGTTTGCTAGACTGACAAAATTATAACAGCAACTCTGTGAAGGTTTTGTACATGATCTACATACAGGACAGAGAAGTGATTTTAGGAAAGGGAATCCTTTTTGGGCTTATAAAATATTGATTCCAAAATGTGTTCCTCATGGAAAAGAAGACCCTCAATAAATAAAAGAGAATTTTACTATCATACTGTCTCGCAAAAGTGACGGCATCTGCAGAGATGGAGTAGGGATCATGAAATCCCCAAAAGCTTCTCCCTGTATTGTCAAGCTTGAAGCAGTCTCGCCAAGAATTATCACAGCCAATTTTAATATGCAGGATGGCATAGTAAACATCATCCAGGTCTATGCCCCCACATCTGAACACGTGAGACAGAGAGCGACAAGTTCTATGACAACCCTGCAGCTCCACATACCGAGAATCCCTAAGAAAGAAAGCCTCTCCTGATGGGGGATTTCATTGCCAAACTAGGGACAGACTCCCAGGCATGGACACTCCCTGATAGATAGGACGTGAAAAAATCAACGACAGAGGAGAAAATCTCCTGGAATTCTGTACACTCCCCAAACTTGTTGTATGCAACACTTACTTATAAAAAACTTTTTCCAACACAAGGAGTGGTAGAAGGCAACATGGACATCTCCATTTGGGCAATATAGAACATGATTGCTTCTCATTACCCTTCCCAACTGGACAACTTGAAAACCACCCTTTCAGAACTGCCGATCTTACTGCTCAGCCGATGTCGGTTAAGACCACAACCTGGTGCTGGCTAAGGTGAAATTTTTACCTACCAAACCAACGTATAACAAACAACGGTACCCAAGAGTATGAACCGTCAATCGATTCAGCGACCCCACCATTGCAGCAGAATTCTGTGTAAATATAGGTGGTGCCTTTGGACCACGCCTCCAATTAGAAGACACGTGTTGAAAGGGCTATGGACCACTTTAAGGAACAACCAATAAAATAACCCGAGAACAGTGGTGTTAAAAGGGTTCCTCGGCAAATTAAGGGGCTCCCTGAAGAAGTAAGAAAGGCATGTATCAAAAGATGGACAGCAAGGATCCAAATGAAACAACCAACGCACATAATAAGTCCTACTCCAAACTGAACAGGAGGTCAATATCAAGTAAGAGCTGGAAGAGACTCTGCTCGAAAAGTCAGTTAAAGAGATGAGATGACTGCTTAGGAACAACACCTGAACTCTTCAGTGCGTCCGTACTAGCGAGGAAAGGCTCAACGGCCCGCAGCTCCCAAAGACAAACATGGCTCCCTCAAACTGCTCCAGATAAAGTATGAGTGCTGGGAAGAACACTTTCAGTAAACATCTCAACACTGAATCCCAGAGATGAAGAAGTACTTCACTCCATCCCAGAACCTGGCAATTCTAATTCAACAGGCACTGGCCTTTCTCATAGAGGAAGTAAAGAGGCCATTAAGAACCTGAAAAATAACCAAGCATTGCGATGGGATAAAAATCCTGCTGAACCTGAAAGCAGGTGCCCCACTAATACCAAGCTACTGTTTGAACAATCATTCACATTTGCCTTGGTAGAAGGGAAAATTCCAGAAGACTGGAGCACGGCCTGATAACTCCAGTAATAACCAGAAAAGGGTTGAGAAACTTAGATCCCGTCAACTATAGAGCAATTACTTGACTGTCCATTCCCAGAGAATGTTTTCTTAGATATCCTGAACCGGATTCCAGGAATCATAGATGACTACCTTTTGAGAGGTGCAATGTGGATTTAGAAGCTCAAAAGGTACTACTGATGCTGTCTTTATTGTTCGCCAATTGCTAGAGAAGGCCAAAAGAAAGACGCTTCCTAATCATTTCCTATACACTGGAACTTTGTAGTATTTTAACGCAGCCATTTGAATACCATTTGGAGAGAGGCATTTGAAATGCTTATATCAATTGGATAGACGCAAGGCTGGTAGACCTAATTGAAAAGATGTATGAGCAAACTCATATGCTCAGTAGTGGTGAATGGAAAACTCACTGACTGGTTCGAAGTCTTAGTTGGTGTTGCGACAGGGATGCCCTTCTATCTCCATGACTCTTCAATCTCTTCTTAGAATTATTATTTATAAGAATCATAACCCAAAGTTTTATGTGAAGAAACGTATGCCAAATACATCAAGAGGTCTCCCTTTGGCTATGAAAAGTATATTCCAATCCTTGAGGAAATCCCCAACTGCATCCTCAAGAATTTGTGGCTGCAACCATCATTTCCCCGGTTTTACTTCCACTCTTAGCACTTCTGACATGAAGAATGTCATGCGTGTTTTGTAACTGTTAGGGTGTGTATCATCATACAGCATACAACATCAGCATTATTGCTGTAGTATATAGGAAGGAACAGCAAATACACCAAAACATGCGTATCCACAGCAGTATTTCAGACATGACATGGCAAAAGATATTTGACAGATCTGGATGTCGCAAGCATACAAGATTTGATAAGAAAATCATCGCCTGCATACAGATGTTTAAATGCCTCCAGTATTAAATGGTTATGCATTATTCTTCTAAGCTCTGGATAGCTTTTTCCTATCTTCCTATTTTGTTTTTTATTTTTTAATTTTTTTTATCTTTGGCTCTAATAGGGCAGCTACATTTAATAATACAGCCAATGCCTTAGAATTGGTATGCTAATTATGCCTATACCATGTTTAATAGAAAGGCATATTGGATATGACAATGTGTAATATTTTTGTGACAGCACCTTTTTGTGAGGACTGTTGAATGACATACCTAAGTAATATGCTTAATACTACTGCACAGGCTTTCCTACATTTGTTTCCATTATGTATATGCCCCTAAAGCATTTGCACAAACATTGAAATCTATAATAGCCCCATCAAGATTCCATTAAGAACATCCCTCAGAAACCTAATTTCTCACAAACTATCATTCCAAATGCCACTCAGCACACATTTTTCTAACAAATATAACGGGAGTGTTTCTGCCCAGGAATTCCAAAAAAGCACAAGGGATTGCCGCATCATTTAGGTGATCTGCGTGTGTCAGCACCTCTACATGGTTTTAGGCAATATTAGCACTATCTTGCTATCTGTTCTCAGTTTCTGCAAAAATCTTGGCAACTCTCTGAAATGTAGGTCTAACGTCCCGGTCTAAAGTAGTGTTTATAAAAAAGAGATTCTTCTAAACAGGACAAAAAAATAAATGTTGTTTTGGTTTTTAATATAAAAATGTTTGGGTCAAAGAATTGGAATTATTCACTTAAAATGGTTTCGACCTAGACTGACAAAAGTATACAGCAACTCTGTGAGTGTTTTGTACATGATCTACATACAGCGACAGATAATGATTTTAGGAAAGGGAATCCTTTTGGCTTAGCAAAATGACCATAAATGGTTCCTGATGGAAAAGCGACCCTCATAACTAAAGAGAATTTTACTATACTACTGTCTAGCAGACGTGACGGCATCTGAGAGATGGAGTAGGGATCATGATATCCAAAAGCTTCTCCCGTGTGTGTCAAGCTATGAAGCAGACTCCACCAAGAATTATCACAGCAAAATTTAATATGAAGGAAGGCATAGTAAACATCATCAGGTCTAGCCCCCCACATCTGAACACAGTGAGACCAGAGAGCGACAAGTATATGACACTGACAGCCTACACATACAGAGGAATTCATAAAAAGAAAGCCTCATCCTGATGGGGGATTTCAATGCCCAAATCTAGGGACGATACCAGGCATGGACACTCAATTGGTAGATAGGGACTTGGAAAAATAACGGACAGAGGAGAAAAAGCTCCTGGAATTCTGAAATTAAACAAAGGGATGTATGCAATACTTCCGAACACAAGGGTGTAGAAAGGCAACATGGACAGCCTCCATGTTGGGCAATATAGAAACATGATTGACTTCATCATTACCCAACTGGACAACTTGAAACCGTTCAGAACTGACAGATCTTATGCTCAGCCGATGTCGGGTCAGACCACACCCTGGTGCGGCTAAGGTGAAATTAATACCTACCAATTACCAAACGTTTAACAACCGTTACCCAAGACGTTGACGTCAATCGATTCAGCGACCCCACAATTGCCAGCAGAATTTCTGTGTAAAGATAGGTGGGCCGTTGGACCACTCCTCCACTTAGAGGGGACCTGATGTTGAAGGCTATGGACAAACTTTAAGAACAACCAATAAAAACAGAGGAAACAGTGGTGTGAAAAGGGTCCGGCAAATAAGGGGCTCCTGAAGAAGTAAGAAAGGCATGTCATCAAAGAAGGACTGCAAGGATCCAACGGATGAACAACCCAATGCACATAATAAGTCCAACTACAAACTGAACAAGGAGGTCAAATATCATTGAAGCGATGGAAGAAAAAGCTGCTCGAAAAGGAAGTTAAAGAGATGGAAGATGAACATGTAGGAAAACAGCACATTAACTCTTCAAGTGCGTTCCGTAGACTAGCGAGTGAAAGTGCTCAACTGCCAGCAGCTCCAAGACAAAATGGGCTCCCTCAAACCTGACTCCAGATAAAGTAATGAAGGCTGGGAACAAACTTCAGCCAAAACATTCAACACTGAATTCCAAGAGATGAAGAATTACTTCACTCCATCCCAGCACCTGGCAATTCTAACTCAACAGACTGCCTTTTCAAGTAGAAGAGGGCAGTTAAAATGAAAAATAACAAGCGGGGATGGGATAAAATCTCTGCTGAAACCCTGAAAGCAGGTGGCCCAGCTATGAGACAGATACTGTTGAAAATAATCAACAATTGCTGGGGTAGAAGGGGGAAATTCCAGAAAACTGGAGCAAGGGCCTGATAAATCCAGTATACCAAGAAAGGTGAAACACTAGATCCCGTAACGATAGAGCAATTACTTACTGTCCATCTCAGGAAGTATTCTGTAGAATGATCTGAACCGGATCCAGGACACCGTAGATGACTATCTTGGAGAGGAGCAATGGGGATTAGGAAGATCAAGAGTATATGATGATGTATTTATTGTTCGCCAGTGCTAGAGAAGGCCAAAGAAGACGCATTCCTATACAGGAACTTTGTAGATTTTAAAAGCAGCATTTGATACCATTGGAGAGGGCACTTTGGAAATGATTAAGATTCAATTGGAGTAGACATCCGCTGGTAGACCCTAATTGAAAAAGATGTATGGGCAAACCATAATGCCAGTAGTGGTGAATGGAAAACTCACTGACTGATTCGAAGTCTTAGGTGTGTGAGACAGGATGCCTTCTATCTCCAATGCCTCTTTAATCTCCTCTTAGAATTTGTAATGAGAGGAGTTCAAACCTAGGCTCCGGAATCCAACTGGGAGAGATGCAAATCAACAACATTCGTTATGCCGACGACACAACCCTGCTGGAAATGGGTCTTTGAAATACAGCTATCTACAGAAGAACTGGAAAAAAGCCTGCGCCAAATGGGGAATGAAGATCAAACCATCTAAATGCAAGATACTGTCATGACCCAAGAGACATCACCCTGAACCAGGACACCCACTGACAAAGTAAATGATTTTGTCTTTCTTGGAAGTAATGTGCATTCGGTTAAGGAGGACATCAAGAGGCTTACAAGACTGGCCAGCATGGGCAGTCGGTAGACTCAGGAATACCATCTGGAGCAATCATGACATACAAGATCGCTCAACGTCAGAATATACCAGTCACTTATACTCCCCATTGCCACTTGGAGCAGAGTCCTGGGTATTGCGCAAGGGCAGACGCCAAAAAGTGAGAAAGCTTTGAGGTGAGATGGCTCGGTCCACTAGGAGTGAACCTTCTGGACAAAATTAGAAATGATGAAAATAGACAGCGTTTGAACATCACATGCACCATCATGAATGCAGTCACCAGGAGACGGCTGAAGTGGTTTGGACATGTAGTCAGGGATGGCGGAACACAGATTACCATACCAAGGCCTATACGCAAGACTTCAACCAGCGTAGGAAGCCAGGTCGCCAACCAGCAAGATGGAAGGACCAGATCCCCAAGGGGGGGGGACACCAAAGGGGGGGCTTGGAGTCCAAAATGCCGAATCATTGCAAAGGCAGCAGAATGGAGGAGGAATTATCAGAGAGAGCAAAGGAACACACCGTCCTATGCAGTTAAGTCAAGTCTATATTGTTTACGTCATCAAAACGAAAAATCTGATTCATATCAAGCTTTGGAATTGACGTTTTAGGTGACTTTACGAGATATTTCAAAAATGACTATTTTGGAGTGCAAAAAATATCAAAATATCTTAGTCGGCCTTAACCCTATAAGAAACGGGCTTTTTGGACCCATCTCACCGCCCGTGGGGGGGGGCGGATTCCCCCCCTAGTATCTCGGAAAACGGATTGACGAACTATCATATGTGTGGTACCAATGGATAGCGATGACCCTAAGAGTCACCATTGATACCAAACAAAGTACAACATACCTGGTATGACGTCCCAGTGAAGTCAAACATGACGTCATGCAAAAAATGCGAAAAATCGAAAAAAATCGCCAAAATTCATGGTTTTTCGCCATTTTTTTAAGCAAAGTTGGATTTTGGCAATGATGTGTGCAAAGTATGCGCACACATGCTCTTACTACAAATAAAATATATAGCACTAAAACATAGTGTAACTGTATTCCTTAGCAAAAAAACGATTTTTGCTCTATGTCGTGTAATTTCAATGGGAAATGGCTTTTCTTCGCACGCAGTGCGCGGTTACGTAACGCCGCGTCCTAACCGTAGGTCCGATTTTTGTTCAAAATGGTCGCAAATCGAGCGTAGGCTTCAAAGAAACAGTCATGTAGTTTCGGCGTGAAAAAATAAAAAATAGGTGTGATACGGACAAAAAATTCTGTGATTTAAAAAAAAATTGGGGCACAACTCTGGAAATTTCCTTGGATGCTAGCGCCTCTTGAGGCTGCCATACATTGCTTTGCAAGGTGTGTTAATTTTAACTGTATTCAGGACTTGGATGCATCTTCAAGTTAATATCATCTTGATAGGATGTACTGCCCCCAACTTTGACCATATTGTAATGAAAACGGGATTCTGGAAGCTACTGAATTTCACCATGGTTTTACTACCCTTAGCTTACTGGATTCTGCTACACCTGTATGTATGTATATATACTCATTGCACAGGG
>JAMKCH010000359.1:0-100026 GCA_023653785.1 Ophioderma brevispina
CATGCTGCATAATTATAGTACAAATGGTCACTTACTATACACAATAACAGTTTTGGACTAGTTATTTTCTCAAGGTAAATCTCGAACAACCTGAGCTTGAAACAATAAGCATAAATATCTTTCAAAACCATGGAAAGCAAATTTATGCTGGTAACAATCGAATTAAGCCATAACATTAACATCTCTTACGTAATTAACATGAAACAACTGTAAATCTGAGCTGCATAAAAAGTGACTGCTCTATTAAAATATTAAACTAGGCAAGTCAGCAATTATCTTTAGAAATTTCATAGTGACAAATTTGCTACACTCTTAATTCACACTACTAGGTCTAGGGACTGTGCGCGCCTTTCCTGCTGAAAGAACCGCCCTAGCAAAAACTCCTTCGTTACTCAAGACATCACGAAGATAAAAACTAGTAAAAGTGGTCTCTCTGACCCAAAAAGCTGCTTGAACTATTGACTCAATGGACGCTCCTTGGAATAAGGCCCATGAAGACGAGAGACTTCGGGTTGAATGTGCATGTAACCTCAAATCTGCTTCTTTGGCATTTTCATATGCAAATTTAATTGTATCAGTTATCCAATTAGACATTCTCTCTTTATATATTGCCTTATGATTTGGTAGGAGATAAAGAGCTGTTTCTCCTTTCCCCTTAGAGGCTTTGTAGTCTTCACATACATTTCTAGCGCTCTTACAGGGCACTGCTTAATATCTTCCCCTTCTGTAGCATAGGAGCCAAACTTGGGAATAAAAACTGGTTTTGCTCTGTGTGTCATAGATTCATTCTTTGCCAAATAGCCCAACCTTTGAGTGAGTCTAGCCCCATATGGTTCCCAACGTAATGACTTTATATATCCATAGAAAGGGCATGTAAATATCCTACACGACGTCCAGAAGTAACTGCTAGGAGAAATACAGTCTTCATAGTCAAACATTTGAGATGGCACTGGTCCAAGGGTTCAAAAGGTGCTTGATTAAGTCTACACAAAACAAGGGGAAGCCTCCATGAGGTGAGAAGAGTTTTGTGTCGTGGGGGGTCTACTCTAAGAAAAAAACTCCTAACCCTTCCTGGACCCGTGCTAGGCACTTCCTGGGGCCTCATACACCAGGGACTTTGGGATATAAAAGATTGGCCAATTACTGACCTCCAGTCGGCAAACATGTTTGGGCACCACGAGCTGATATCGGGTGCAGTTCATTAGCAAACGGCCGCGAGGCGCAGACCACTCTGGCTAGAAATAATAGGGCATTCTGCGGTTAGAATTGCTATGTCTCGCTAGTTTTGAGTAATGTTTAACTTACTGGCCTAAAACATGGAACCGCTGAAAAGAATCTGGGCTAGAAGTAGCCCAAATAATCAGTAGAGAGAGCCTCATTGAACTCAGCATCCTTCTCCCAAACCTGATGTACAGCCGCTATCGCTGCTCGATAACCCAGCAAAGTTGAAGGCTTGTTGAAACTTTTTACCTGGAAAAGATTACTTCAAGAAAGAAAATTGCAACCTGAACTACGAGGCTTCAAAGGGATCAAAGATTGTTGTCACACCAGCGATTTTAGAACAGTCGAACGTTAAAGTTTTGAATTGTATGTGTTTTCGTACTCTGCCTTCCTGCATTGAGCCGCTTCTTCTTGCAACGACTCAGAGAAAAAAACAACTTCTCAACACAAGGCTTCAGGCACAACTTCTCTGGACAGGGGTGTCTATTACTGACTTTGGTTGAACAAAGAAGCCATTTGCTGTGGTAATACTATCGAAGTCTATCAGAAGCTGAAGAAACACTGGAATAAAGATTGGCGAGCTAATTTGGAGCTAGAGAACTACGGGGCACGTTTCTGCTTTATTTTTGAAAGTACCTTTGGCACAAGGATTTGAGGAGGATATGCGTATAGATAAAAGTCCTTCCCATCTTTGAGCCAATGCATCTGTCATGGATGCCCGATGTCGAAACTGGCGAGAACAAAACAGGGGCAGCCTGTGTTGCTCCGACTCGCAAAACATGTTATCATTGGAGTTCCCCACGTTTGATTTGTTGAAACAACTGATTACAACCGTTTTGATTCAAGGTCCATTACCAGGAGTAGAGCACACAAATATGGGACCTTGTCCACCCCTGTCGGTTTTGAAGGATGAAGATTATCGAGTTGTCGCTCTTATAAGCACTATGTTCCCTTTGATCACTGTTAGTGTAGAATATAGGGATAACTGAACTGCCTTCAGTTCCAACAATTTATGTGATGTTTGGACCGGGAATGGGTTCCATCCCCCCACTGAGTCTGCCCCAGATGGCCCTCATCCCCATAGAGATGCAGCCGTTGTGATAGCCTTCTATGGGTTCGGAGTCTGTAACGGTCGACCTTGAAGAATTTTATTTCTTTGTCCACCCCCTTTAAGAGCTTCCAAAATGTTCTTATTGGATCGATGATCGAAGATTCAAGACCTTGGGTGGGAAAAACACTGCGGAACGCCGGGCAGTTGCAAGATTAACGCTCCTCTACAAATCTGTTAATCACCAAGTCGCTATCAATACAGGCCATCAAAAAACCCAAAGTCAATCATAGTGGGTGTACGAATTATACTAGGAAAACATCCTCGACTTCCTCATCCATCGACTGCAAAGAAATTGTTATAAATATCTTTCCTCCGGGGACCGGTGTGGAGTGGAAACTTTGCTCCCTGCTTCGACTCGGAATGCTGTCTCCGTCGATGACTTCAAAGCTAGACTGAATAAGATGCAGATGTGTTCTTTCTTAAGGGGGCTCACATTAACTTTTTGCGTCGCTAGCCATGCCTGCAAAGATATATCCCATCGTGGAGTTTGTGCAGTCAGTACTATACAGATACAGATCATTGTCAGATTCCGGTACTTGGGGTGCCATTTGCTAACAGGTGTAATAATGTTTTAATGGTCTCATGTGAAGCCTTCTAGGCGGGAACCATTTCCAAGCAAGAAAGAAGCCATTAAGCGCGTTAAATTCTGGAATCTTTTAAAGTGTTTTGGATAGGGAATCAAAAATGAGTTCCCTAGAGGGTTCTTGAAGCATCTACATCAAAAAAGGACAATCTGCTTCACCCTAGAGGGGAGGGGGCATTCAAGACGTTTCTGACGTCCTTTAAAATCATGACGTCATTGTGAACCTCATCACCGAGAGTTGCCAGATGTTAAAGAGCAATACCATCAGCTGATGCCGACAAGAGAGTCTGGCAGAAAGTACTCCTGGGTGATGTACCCATTCGGTAGCGTTGAAGTCTAAATTGCTTAATTCTTACAGATACGGCCAAATATGCATCTACATCACGGTTAAACATAATCTAAACAGTATGTGGTATCATCTGAAAGCCTGGGTCATTAATCTTTACTTTGCTGCAAAAAACAGATTCATATCGGTTAGGTATAGCCCGAGCTATATAATCGTTTGAATCAAGTTAGTATGTTTTGCGCTCTGTCCCACGGTATACATTAAAACATGGCGTTCAGCGAAGCACATACAGTGTCAAGAAGAAAATCGGGTATTGTAGTGACTGCAGAACTAAATGTGACGATATTTCCCCCACAAAATTCAGTCACATTTACAATGATGCCAGCTTAACTTTTTACTTTCATCACTCATCAAAATCATTTGAAAAATAAATTAACAATGAATCATGTATCAGTTTCTGGAGGCTGGGAGGAGTTGAATAAATCATACCATGAAGGAACAGACATCGGGAACCAAACATTTGAGTTCAAAGTATGTCTTATGTAGACCCAAAATAGCCACATCTTGAAAAAAGTGTGTGAAATAAAACTACCATATTCCAGGGCTTTGACACTTTTAAGATACCACT
Organism: Ophioderma brevispina; assembly: GCA_023653785.1. NCBI lineage: Eukaryota > Metazoa > Echinodermata > Ophiuroidea > Amphilepidida > Ophiodermatidae > Ophioderma > Ophioderma brevispina. The sequence goes on from JAMKCH010000359.1 coordinate 3,830, forward strand.
TTTATTTGACATAAACCATAGTCATACCTATATCATCATTTTGGGGGTCACTTTGTGCCTTAGTGGCCGCCGTGCATTATTATTATTAAAATGCATTATTAAGAGCTCTTTCAAAAGAGTTCAAAGCGCTGTCACAAAGATAAAAAAACTACATGTAAACGGAGAAGAATTAATAAAAAAAAAAATACACCACAAATATACAAATCAACCACCCACAGTCACACACAGGCCAACGCACACAAACAAACACTCATACATACCTCAGAAAGACTATACCACAGCACAGCTCAAAACCTCCCCGCCAGAAAAACAAAACACACCCAGAACACCACATCCATGCGAACACCATATCCAACACAAGACGCACCGTACATAATATAAAAGTTATAATTACAAAACTAATCTATGCTATTATTAAAAAAGACATAAATTTTTTCAACAACAAAAAAAGCTAATTTCAGATCACATTGCAGAATACAGGATAACACAGGAAAATTGAGGCAGTGGTATTACTCAGGCGGCGAACAGGTAAGTTTTCAGCCGTTTCCTAACGTTCATAACCGTTACTTGAGTTGCGAATTTTCTTGGGAATTGAGTTCCATAACTGAAAGAAATGATGCTCCCCATAGTAAACTGTAGGTAGTCGGAATGGCAAGACGGGTTGTGTCATTATTGGAACGAAGACTCTTCCGGCCGGACGAATATTTAACAGAAATTCAGCAAGATAGGGTGGGGCCAGTCTATGTACACCTTTGTAGACAATCAATAAGATTTTAAATTGATCGCTTTTTACCGGCAACCGGCATTCAAATGGGAATCCCTGGAAGGGGAAAAGCGGACTACTTTATTCAAAAAGACGGTAGTCGGCCTATAACTTATCCGATTGGACTATCTTTGGACAGCAAATTAAAGGTAAGGAAATAGGCTTTCCGAGGATATCACATTGTTGATAAATCTTATTTAAAAATTCAAAATGCACGACACAATCAGGGTCAAGTTTTTTTTACTCACCCTGGTACTTTCTGACTGGGTCCATTGATTCAATGGGGCTGACCTGTTCCCCCTACTTCGGTATCTAGCACTTTAGACAGTCAAGGACTATCCTGATTTTATTCTTATGAACTCCACCAATAAATTTGCACCATTTTTTGCACAATTTTTAGAATTTGACCCATGTACAATTGAAATTGACCCTTTTTATGATTTGCTGTTTTTAGCTATAGGCTCTTATTCACTTTACGTTGTAAGATAGTACAAACTATACCTTTTCTGAACCCTATGGTTGACAAATAAATATGGTAATTTTCAACACGATGGATCAATTTAAAAATTGACCCCCACTGTAACAAATGTAGCCCTTGGACCCGTCTACTTAAGCACCATTTGCGACTAAGGACTACTTTTCAGGGGTCCCTGTCAGGCTGTCTACATATTTAATACCAAACCTTTTGGACTCGAGATGTGTTACAAAAATGTGCTAGCTCCTGGCCGGCTGCTGCTAATCTCTAAGGTAAGTTCCTGATGTGGAAGGTAGGTCAAAACTACTAGGAGTGCAAAATTGACAATGAGATGAGATGCAGGGGCCTGACATAGTGGCTGTCCTAGGTAAGATACCCGAGAGAGTCATAGAAAGAATACAACACACTGTAAACGGACAGTAAATGCACACAAATGTCATTTGCATATGCACATATACTCCCAGGTAAGATACCAAATGAAGGAAAGGAATATGCAAAACAAGAGACGTGCATTAATGAATTAAATTAGTTCAGGAGGCGAGAGTCATGTTTTGTGACAAAATTGGATTTTTAAGTTTTATAGGCAATTTTACGGGGTGGTGTAACATCGACGCAAAAAAAATTATTAAAAATCACTATTTTTTTTAAAAAAAATAAAAAATTAAAAAAAATATAACTTGATTTTTTCTTTTCACTTTGGATTGTTTTTCGATTTTTTTTTAAATTTTTTTATTTTTTCGATTCTTTTTTATAGCATTTTTTCTCCGCAGATTTTTTTTTTTTCTTCCGTTGTTTTTTTTTTAATTCTTTGGTTTTTGTTTGTTTTAGGTTGTTTTTTTGTTTTAAAAAATTGAAGTGAAAAAAAAAAATCGCTATAAATGGGCTGGGGGATAAAAATGCCGGGGACCAGCCACGGGAGGAGAGTTAATGGCCGGAGACGAGTCTCGGTTTTGTTTGCTTTTAGATTTGCCGTGTTGCATTGCATTACTGTCGTCGCATTAGACTACCCACACCAATTGGCCGATCTGAGTTCATTGCAGAAGTGGGGTACCTGGAGCAGATCAGGACACTACACAGGCAATAGAACGTGTCTTGGTCTGCCCTGGAGCAACAATGCACAGGACACGAACCTTGCGGAGGAAAGTGAAGCAGCCATAGTTGTAGCCTTGTAAGCCTACAAAATCCTCTCTGGCTGGCTCAGATTTGAGATGCACTGGTGTTTGGCACGATAAGACGAACTCACACCAAATTAGACAACATTGATCATTTTGCTGTTTGTTGTGGATTGGGCTAGGGAACCGGGGGGGGCTTGGAACCCCAATTAGTTTGTTGCGGAGGGAGGGGGGCTCTAATATCTTGAGCCCCCCAAAGAATTTGAACACTTTTTAACCAAAAACATTCAAAATTCGCAAAGCTTTCCCCCCTCCAGAACCTCCTTGTCAGCGTCCGCCCTTCGCTGAAGGCCAGGGGGGCCCCACCAATCCTGAAAAAGTTCTAAGCCAATGTTCATCACAGAAAAAAGTAGAGCTTTGGATGTGAATGTTTGTTTGGCCACCAGTGACTCACTGAAAAAAGAAATGATTGTATGAATGTGGCCAGGTAGGGTCCGGTCAGGGGGTGGCGGCTTGTGGCCCATGCCCAGGATAATGCCTACAATTGTTATTTCTATACCCTACGTCAAGCTTTCTTTCTTTTTTATATTCGAGAACAACAGAATTCAGGTGCCAATTCCTTTATTTCACAGAAAAACAAAATCAAATATAGCACTTTATTTCAAAAAAATTCACAAGGGACACTTAAAAAATGGGAATAATTGATGCTAATTAATACTATGATTGTATTAACATCCATTTTGTCAATTGACTCCGAAAGCACTTTAAAATATAAATTGAGCCCCCCAGATAATATATCTGACAATATCTAGACCAAGCATTTTCATAGTACATCTGATGTCTACTATGTATGGTTTTATGGCAGGTGGTTAATCAACCTAGCATCTAGAAGATGCTGCATCATGCCGACAATAGCGGATTTTCACAAATTCCGGCGATATTGATAGAGTTGTTATACTAATTTCATAGGCCCTCTATGCGGAATATCTTTAAAAGAAAACCTTTCTTGGAGGTAACGACTCGTCCACTTTCTAAAGCGTTTTTCTCCTACATTCCTGTCCTTTCTTCAAAATAAAGTACAAAACATATAACGTTTTTTTTTTTAATATGGACGTCATGTGAAGTCATAAATGAGAGTGTATATTGCGCGATATTTAGTGATGCGACACGCAGTAATACATACAATACGGCATAGCTACAGTAAGCCACGGACAAGGCCATGGCTACAGCAGAACAAAACAGCGAACGTTATGTCCACTAACCTCTCGTCTCCTCCGTAGCTGTTTCGGTTTGTAATCCAGCCCATTTATATAGTTCGAAAAATTTTATTTTACATCAAATCCATTTTTTTTCACCACCAGTACAACGGACAAAAAAAAATCAATAGTGAAAAAAAAATTCTAAAAAAAAAAAACAAAATTAAAAACAAAAAATTATAAAAAAAAAATCAAAAAAAAAATCCAAAATTAAAAAATTCTAAAAAAAAAAATTCTAAAAAAAAAAAAATTAAAAAAATTATAAAAAAATCTAAAAACAAAATTCTAAAAAATTAATTGTGAAAAAGAAAAAAAAATCCATTTTTTCTTTTTAAAGACCCAAATTTTTTTTACATTTTTTTTTTTTTAATTTTAGGCTTTTATTTTTTTTTGGCGTCGATGGTATACAACGCCATACAATTTTGATTAGGTTAAAATTGATAACGCAGTTAATTCTGGAGAGCCCGTCACCGTGTGGTACACAATAAATGGCCGGCGGCCGCGATAAATTAAGTTTGACTGGCGACTTTCGCTTTTTTATCGTCAATTTTTCAATGACCACTTGATTTCTGTCTGCGACCAACACCAACACCTCACATTAAAGCTAAGAAGTATTGATAGTCCCGGTAAGCTAGGTTGTATCACAGTCACATAAATAATAAGATATGGGAACAGACACAAACGTGGCCCCGCCTATTCACACCTAACGATCTAGATAGTATGGACCAATCTTGCCTCGAACAGGGCGGCCTATAAGTAAAAAATGAAAATGAATAAAACTCCGTGAAAAATGATAAAGGACCAAACAAAAGTCGCCACCACTCTGTGAAGAACAAGATGAATCGTTGCTAACAAGAACCTTGCGAAAGTGACGCACCATACGTTGTAGCCTGTAAGCCTACAAATCTCTCGATGCTGGATTCATATGTTGAATCACTGTGTTTGACACGCTAAGACTAACTCACGACAAAGTGACTAAAATTGGGATCATTTTGCTGTTTTTGTGAAGTGGGCTAGGAACGGGGGCTTGAACACCCCAATATTTTTGATTAGGCGGAAGGGGAGGGGGCTCTAATATCCTTGACCCCCCCCCCCCAATATTTTAACACTTTGTAAAACCACCACATTCAAATTCGCAAAGCTTTCCCCCCTCCAGCACCTCCTTGTTCATCGCTCCGCCCTTCGCGAAGGCCAGCGGGGCCCCAATCCCTGAAAATTTTCCTAAAGACCAATGTTATCACAGAAAAAGTAGAGCTTTTTGTGAATGTCTTGTTTGGCCACCCGTGATCACTGAAAAAGAAACTGATGTATGAATGTGGCCAGGTAGTGTCGTTCAGGGGTGGCGTGCTCTGTTGGCGCACTGCCCAGGCTAATCCTAAAATTGGGTTATAAGACCCTACGCCATCTTTCTTCTTTTTTTATAATTAGAGAACAACACGAATGCAAGGCTCCACTTCCTTTTTTTCACAGAAAAACACAAATCAAATTATAGCACTTTATTTCAAATTCACCAACAGGACATCTTAAAAAATGGGATAATTTAGCTAATTATACTATGATGTATTAACATCCATTTTGTCAATGTAACTCCTTAAAGCACTTAAATAATTGAGCCCCAGATAATATAATCTGACAATATATAGACCAGGCATTTCCCTAGTACCAAAGTCTGCATGATCTAATATGTATGTCTAATATATGGCAGGTGGTTAATCAACCCCGGTCTGAGGAAAGATGGCTGCATCATGCAGCAATAGAGAATTTCACAAAATTCCGGCGATATTGATAGAGTAGTTAGACTAATTCCTAGGCCTCTACTGGGAAATAATCTTTATAAAGAAACACTTTCTTGTGTAGTTACGACTCGTCCACTAAAGCGTTTTTCTCCACATTCAGGTCCTTTCTTTCTTCAATAAAGTACAAACCGATACGTTTTTTTTTAATACATGACTCATGTGACGTCCATAATGAGAGTTTATATTGCGCGAAATAGTTTATGGACTGCAGTAATGCATTGCCATACGTTCATAGCTACAGTATAGAGCCACGGCAAGCCATGGCTACAGCAGACCCAAAACAGCGAACTTATGTCCCTAACCTCTCGTCTCCTTCGTGGCTGGTTTCCGGATTTGTTATCCCCGAGCCATTATATAGCGAAATTTTTATTTTCCCTCACATCCATTTTTTTCACACACGTACCAACGACCAAAAAAAATCCATAGTGAAAAAAATTCTAAAAAAAAAACAAAATTAAAACAAAAATTATAAAAAAAAAAATCAAAAAAAAATCCAAATAAAAATCTAAAAAAAAAATTCTAACAAAAAAAAAAATTCAAAAAATTATAAAAAAATCTAAAACAAATTCCTTTAAAAAATTAATGTGAAAAAGAAAAAAATCATTTTTTTTTCAAGACCAACTTTTTTTTTTACAATTTTTTTTTTTTTTTTTTTTAAGTTTTTTGCTTTTTTTAATTTTGTTATTTTTATCTACTTTTTCATTTAGAATTTTGAATATTTCGTTTCTAAATACTACTGCAGGTTAAAATGGTTTAGCAGTTGTTTTAGGTATTTCGAGGGTGCCAAATTCAAAAATGGCTGTTAACAGGTGCGCCATTGGCCGTTTTCACCTTCAAAATGGACAAAAGCAAAAGGACCGTCATTCAACACAATTCGTACTAAACGTTGCTTGACGGCAACAACAAGGTTAAGAAGTGGTGGGCAATAATACCCATGTTTTATGACATTGAGGATTCCATATTAGCCACTACAAAACTAAACTAACTTCAAAACTTGTTACCCATGCATTGTGGGGTTGGCCCGCCATTTGAAATTAAGATGGCCGCCATATTACTACTCACCCTACCGCGTGAGTCACAACAAATTATACACTTCTCTTGATAGCCTTGGTTGTGATATTTCATGTGACTAATATTTTCATGAATGTTGTAACATTTGATTAGAGTACAACTTCATGCATCTTTTGATACCAAATTTATGGGTGTAGCGGTGCGTGGATGACCGCACACGGAATAATTTAAGAAAATGGACAAATTGGGACTTTGCGCCAACATTTTTTGCCATGTGCGCTTTGAAATCACACATTGACAATTTATGGCCTTGTACACCACGAAATCATCTGGTTCGACTCATGTGATGGTTCAATCTCTTTTTACTACCTGTGGCTTAATTGGCACAATCACAATTTGAATGTTTTTTCAGTAAGTGTCCCTGTGCAGTCATCCATGCACCATCACCTCCTAAATTTTGGTATCAAAAAAATTGGCCGGAGGGTAAATTCTAATTCATATGTTACAACCATTCATGAAAAATATTAGTCACGTGGAATTCACAACTTATCACGGAAGTGTATACTTTTTTGACTCACGCTGTAGTATCCGGATCAGCTCCACGCCTTTTATGTTTATAGACAGAGAACATGCAGAGCAATACGCATGTTTTTTGTGAGCTGAGGATCTCCATATTGTGCCTAGAACATCATTGTCGCTTTCATTGCCTTTTCATCATCGGAGCAGAGAACGAAGATAGCAGAACTACCACTCGGCAGTGTCCAACACCAGAGTAGAGTGGACGTTTGACTGCGAGATATTCAGATAAATTTGCAAAGAAAATGAAATTTCAACCGACAATAGATTTTTGCATCAGTTAAAGCATCTTGGACCTGGAAGCAGTTGAATGCATTCTCAATGAAGTGGACAAGAGAACTAGGGGGGGCATTTCCATCCAATTGTCGCTTGCCTCATTTTGAACAAGATAACGAGAGACCAGGCTATGGCCAACACCATCTTGGTATCCCTTTCTGATTCAACTGTCAGCAACCACCACTCCTGCTTCTTGCTTCTTCCACAGTGGGGAAGGCTAATGACACAACCTCAATTAGGCCAGTCAGACCCAAACTAAAATATCAACATTACATTTAGCGGAGGGTGGAACCTCTCAGACACTTGATCATTGACAACAGGCTTTTCCGGAACATGTTGCCGAAGTGATTCTCCAAGTTGTAGACCTTCTACACATAAGTAGTAACAATTCAACACCAAGGCGGCCTGTTTGCTGTGTCTAAGAGTACAAATGCAATCCCATTTTGAGCACCTGTAAAATAATACTGGATTTACTGTTGACAGCTAGAAAAAAGGCTTAATACGCGACCCTAAACACTTTCCCTGTCCCTGGACCCATGGAGCTATGATAAATGTGTATAGAAATCAGCTGTTTCACACTATCACGACCAGAAGAGGGAAACCAGTTTTGTTTGGTCGGTGTCTTCATTGACACATGTTTTACATCGCAGCCCTCCTTAACGAATATTCATGAAACATGGGAAAGTGAAACCGGTGCTGAAATTTTCCTGTGAACTTGTCGCCCTTAGGGGAAAATCTTTCTCAAAAGATTTCATTGAAGTTCGTCCTTGATTTTAGCCTGTCTACAATCAGGGAGTCATCTTTGACTATCTTGATTTTATTTTGGAGTTTCCACGAGTGGTTTATTATTATTCCTTCTCGCTTGCGGAAACAGAGTAGATTATCCGGTTAAGAGTGTTGAGATTGAATCCTTTCAAATATATAGACCCGATGCATTTATCAACTTCAGCATATTGTTGGCAGTTGTTTTGCCCCTTTTCACAATTGCTTATTAGGAGCAGAAAAGCCACCAGTTCTAAATAATTTGTGGTATTTCCATTCCTCCTTGAACCATCACTACTCTTGTGTCTGTTGATGGAGCCGTGAGTCCCCAACCTTGGAGAAAGTCAACCTCCCATGATGGTCAGTTCTGGAGAGGGCGGGTTTGGCGTATTGGCTCACCCTCGCCTTTCACCAATGCGACCCGGGTTGGATTCCCTGGCCGAAGCCAGGTGTCGTACAATTAATTTGGTTTGCCGATCCATACGTGTCCTCGCAGGTTTTCTACAAGAACTTCGGTTTCCTCCTGCATCTAAATCGGACTTCTTTCCATAAAGCCCGTTTCTTGTCTTTGTGTTTTGTAGGAGCCTAAGGCGCTCCACAGTGGCGCTCTGAGCACTTTAGTGGATTTCCTCGTGCGTTAAAGATTAAATATTAATATTATATCGGCTTCCACTTCCATTTGTGTAAACGGCATTTTCCACCAGTATCAATTCTTGAAGGCTCTCTTGTGACAGCTGTATGACACCTCAATATAATGGGTTCTCGCTCTCGCTCCCTCTCTCTCTTTATCTATCACAGATTGAATAATATCGCTTTGCAGCGCTCTGACATCGGCTTTAGAAGAATGTCTTCGCCATTACTCACATTTTCTCCTATCACACTGCCAGTTTCTTGGTTTCTGTTTGTTTGTTTCTAATGAATTTGCTAAGGTCCTAGGATGCAAATACAATTGATGTGGTTTTTTGTCAAGTCCTACAAGGAAGGACCACTAGCATCAATATTTGGGGTGGTGATGACATCATATGTGGTATCGTGGATTTTTCAGAGATTAATAAAAAATTCCAGGGGACTGGTGTGATTCTTCTTCATGGTAAAGGGGACCAACCTGTGTACACAGGAAAAGAGTGCCCATCTCTCTTTCGAAGCGATTGGGCCAGACTCCACCATATAATGTTTGCTTGGTTAAAAAAAGGGGGGCTCGCCTACACCTCCTCGTACAGGCGGTCTGTGTACCTTCCCGACATTGAATATGCCGGTACCCATTTATACACCATTGTGTAGGGAGGAGTAATTGAGGTAAAATCGCCTTACTGCAAGGGCGAAACACAATTGGACACGGCGGGGCTCGAACTCACAACCTTTGGGCGCGGGTCGGGCGCTTTATCCAACATGTGCCCACATGTGCCCTCTATTCATACACTGAACTGTAAAATCAATAGTTTCACTAATGAACTGTCACTGGTAGTGTATAAGCTTTTTTCTGCCTGTTTATTGGAATGGAATGTCCCATTAAAGTCCTGGCCGATCGCTAATAGCCTCGTCCCCAGAAGCGCCCGATTTACGGAAGTGGTCAACCATTTTTGGTATCAAAGAAAGCTACTATTTTTCTATTTACCCTGTAATAACCAATTGAGCCAGGATTTTTGGTTTGGAATTATGAGTCGAAATGTGCCCCAATTTGGTCGACCAATAACAGTACTCTATGGGGCTTACAAAATCACGTTTTTAGCTCTCGCATCAAAATGGATGAATATCGGCGCGAAACTTTTTACAGATGGGGTTTTTGGAGTGAAGTGAAGACCATTCTATCAGATTAAACTTCATATGCTTAAATCGGGCCATCCCCCTTTAAGATTAAGATTCGAGTAGGTTTATCATCTCATTTCCGGGGACCGTTTAAAAACTTTCTGTCTCTGGAGGGTGAGAGTCATTCGCAAAGAAGGATTTTTTTTTGTCTGAAACTTGGCTGGTCAAATCGTATCTAAAATAGAGTGTTTCTCTTCAAATTCGGTAGTGGTCAATAAAAATCTTCTGATTGCCACCAGACGTTGCCAATGGATAGCTTCCAATTTGAAATGCTCTTTTTGTTGTTGATAAAGTGATTCCGAAATTTAGATGAAGACCGTGTGAAAGTATTGTATCCGTCGGGATCCACAGTCCGGGCTCCATAGACGGACAACGAATTAAAGCATGAAACTAATGGTTGGGCTTGAAGAGTCAACTGAATATCGAGTGCCCTATTCTACACTGGTCTTACCTCCCCTTGATTTGGATAACGTCAGTTATAGTTGCAAGATCCCGGTAAATTGGATGTAATGCCTCCCATTCCGAAGAACAAACAGTGTAAGGCCTGCGTATTCCGTTACTCTGAATCGTCCCTGACAAATATGGCGGCCTTCTTTATTTCAAAATGGCAGTAAACAAGGCTCGGTATTGTCCGTAATGGGTCGATTCATGAAAGGTGCATTTTGGAAGTAAGACTCACCCCCCCCCCCCCCCCCGCAAAAAAAATATCTCAAAATTGGCATGTTTTAGTGTTTTAATCATTTAAGTATTCAATACCTATGACGGGAAAAATAATATTGCCAAACAGCCCTTCTTAACGTTTCTGCCCAAGTATCACCATATTTTGTACAGAGCAAAAGAATAGGGTTATTACGTTATTCAAAATTGGGAACGCAACAAAATAATTTCCAACTGATGGGCATTATCAAGGGGTTGTTGGGAACAATTTTTATTTGTACGAAGTTAAAGTTTTGAGTAGCGATTGAACTCATAAATATGACTCCAAAAGTTTCTTCCGTTATCCTTGAGTATTCCACCTGCCGAAAATTAGATCTGATATAAACAAATATTAAATACCTTTTAACTATTTTCTCCTTAAGATACCTTTAATTGACTCCATATCATTCCATGGCCAAATTAGAGTTGATGATGTAAACTAAAACATTCAACGTAATAAACAATAACGTAATACAAACAAGAACGTAGTAAACCTTTTTGACCATTTTTCACATCTCACATTGACTACGGTGTATCTGATTGAAAATTTATTAATTTTGTTGTGGTCAGAAAATGAGTTTCTATCAACACCTTTGATCAATATTTAAATAGCTTGTTTGGTTGTTGAGTGGTTAACGCTTCCTTAAAAAGGTCGCAATTTTTTTACAAAGGTCAACACATTTCTTTAGACTTTTTTTAAGTCATTGTGAGCTGAAGAAAACACTATCTCCAACTGCGCAATTAACTGTTTACCTTGAAATAATTAAGATGCACAATCAATATCTTACTAGACGTTTGACTCAAACTTAGCCACTGCTTTGTGAATGATAACGTACTAAACAAAGTTTTCACGGACATTATGTTGTATTTCAAAATAAAAAAATAAATTGAGAATACAATAAAACATCATTACAAATAATTTCTAAAAACGTGTTTGGCAACAAGAAACCAGGTGGTATTCGAAGATTCCAGCTGCTAAGTATTTTTTTTTACTTTTTAAAATAAATTTTAGTGTTTCAGACATCATTTTCTCTTATTTTTTTCGAGATGTTTGCAGGCAATATCTCATAGACAAGAAATCGGAAAGCATGGCAAACTATAATGCCCAATGCAGCTCAAACGCTCCTATCAACATGTTTACCATTTTGTCCAATAATAAAGCCATTGTGTAAAAGTCTTATTAACCAAAGACACAAATCGCTGAAAAGCAAACCGTTTTCATGAAAATCGACCAGAGCCAATAAGGAATCCTCAGTGTCATAAAACATCAAACATGTGTATTGCTCTGCATGTCTCTGCTAACATGAAAGGCCCGATTGATCCTAACAATATTGCGGCCACCTTGATTTCAAAATGGCAGCAAATCCAGCTACGTCCAATTTTGTAGTAGCACTAGGTAATCATCAGTGTTACAAACATGGTATTGCTTTGCATGTCTCTAGTCGATAGTTGATCCTAACAATATTGCGGCCATCTTGAATTCAAATGGCAAGCAAACCCAAGCTATTTACAAGTTTTGTAGTAGCATTAAAGGAGAACACGTACAACAAAAAAAAACATGGGTATTGCCACCAATTCTAACTTCTATGTTGCCTTAAAACTGAATTTTAAGTACAACTTGGTGTTGAAATGGCGCCATTTTGTTTTTTTCCGCATTTTGAAGGTGAAAACGGCAACGACGCACCTGTTAACAGGAACAGCCTTTTTCGGCTTCACAGCAAGCACCCTCAAATATCCTAAAACCGTTTGCTTCACCACTTTTAACATAAAATGCAGGATCAAGCACTTTATTGGAGCACAAATATTCAATCTTTGACCTGTCTCAATTGTAATTAATCTTGTTACAAAAAAGGTGCTTATCTGTAAAAACTTCCATTGGACAAGGGAGAAAAATGGGAAGGTGCAATAAACTTTCATACGCTTCATTTTTAAGCATATCCTTATAGTTGAAGAATTGTTTTCATTATTTCAGGAAAGTTACGTTTCAATGAACACATCAGGTCCAGGGTCAGCACCATCCATGCAAATTTTTTGTTGATACATCCTGTATACCCACTTTGGTATATGCCGGACCCTATGCATTTAATAAAGGTTATATCTTCAGCGCAGTCGAGTATAACCCAAAATTATCTCAAACACTCAACCGTTTCAGGCCCCCCATTTTGGCTTTGTTGCCAGCTTTTTTGTTATAGGTGTTTGTGCTGACCTCGCTCTTTCTATGGCCACCAGAGCGGACATAAATTGAAAATATATATGACGTGTCCTATTTTTTTCACGACGTTCGTATGTTGAGATACTATGTAAGTCTATCTTTTACGACGTTCTGCTGTCTGTGAGATAATATGTGAACGTCTATCTTTCACGACGTTCAAAATCGGGTTGGTAATTAGATGATACCACCTTTTCCCTTCACGATTTATTCCCGACACCATACCGGGACCAATACCTTCTCTAATTTAATAAAAACCGAGGGTCTAAGCTATAAATTGAATGGACAGTAGTTTATCCTAACTACCTGTATTCTACAAAAATTAATTCAGTTATTCCACGGCGGATCTCGCGGGAATCACAGGATAGAACTCAATTTCTCATTTATCGTTCGAATCAAGTATTGCGACCTACAGAGTAATTTAAGAAGTATCATGTTGGTGGTTTTTGCTAAATATTTGAAGAAATTCCACTGCGCATCTCGCGGGAATTAGGTCATAGCCACTAACGTTTTTTATAAAAGATTTATTCAGCTCTTCCCTGCTAAGGTTAAGGTCCTCAATTGTTTGTTTTCGAATTAACTTAGAGTGTTAATGAGCAATGTATTGAAGATATATTTTTGTTTTAATTATCAGTACTTAAAAATTCACTGCGCATCTCGCAGGAATGAGATATAGCCTACTAGTGTATTTATAACTTATAATTCGGTTTTTTCCACGTGCGACCACGCGGGATATTAAAGGATAGGTGTCTCCATTTCTCGTTCGTATTCTTAGGAGACTTACCGTGTAATTTAGAATTTGGTATAATTGCTAATCAAACAATTCATAAGTCAAACCCAACAAGAGTTAGCCACAGATCTTCCTATGTATTAGGTAGTGTCATAAGCCCCATCCGAACATTGTATACAATAAACGATCTCTTAAGACGGCGATCACGCCCTCATCTCAATTTGGCTGCCTCGTTTTTCTTTAATGCAAGTGTGGAGCTATGGGGTTTGCATTATATACTTTTACGTACATTTTTGCTTATTTTAAGAGAACTCAGAGTAGCACTGAATAAAAACATTCCTATCCCCTAATCACGTGTTTTTGTTGATTGATTTTTGGTGTGGATCTTCTCATAGAAACAATAATTTTGAAAAATTGGGTAATTTAGAGATTGGTCTATTTGTAAATTATGTGGTTGTTATAAAATTCTGGATCCGGAATTTTTGTTTTAAACAGTATCCTATGGCACTGTTATACATACATGAATATAAACATACACTGTTATACATACTGCATGAAAACGAAAAATCCGATTCGTCTCAAACTTTGGAATTGAGCATATTAGGTAACTATCTTTAGTTGACTATTTGCAATTAATAGACACCTCTGGTGTGAAGGAATTACAGTGGTCAACCTTCTCACTCTCATAGAGTGGTTTAAAAAATACCAAATTAAAACAATAGAAATAAGGGTTTCGAAATTAATGTTGTCACTGTGGAACCGCAAAAACATGTGACTACACTATAATATACATTTTACAGCATTATACAGGCCCGGGATACAGGCTTCTATTCTACGAACAAAATACGGTATAAATTACAGTATATTGTAAAAAGGATTTGGTGGGTTAATACAGAGTTTGTGAATGTGTAGAGAATTAAAAAGCACTGACAACCACCACAACTTAATAAACCTGTCCGCCAATATAGACCTTTTTTAAACGTGTACCTGTAATATTTACAATTGTTGTAAAAATAATCCGTAAAAAGCTTTAAAAGTATTTTTTTGGCAGAATGGATGCCCGTATACTGTAAAATTTACATTATTTTTTTACTCTAAAACTGGTAATTTTGTAAATAGAAGTATATTTTTTTACCCTGATTGTAAAGCAAGACTTGTTTAAAAAAATACCCTTTCAGCCTTTTATTGCTTCCGAGCATTTTGCTGTTGAAAGCAGATTGCCCTGGTGAATATGAAGATTAACATAATACCAAATATACAGAACGGCGTAGTACATGGGGAAATGTAATTAAAGTTTTGGTTTAGTTTTTTTCATATACAATTTTGACACCAATGTTTTTCCAATACAGAATTTCACGGAGAATCTGAAACCATGGGTGTCATTTTTAAAAATGTGTTCTTGGGTGGTTTATAAGGGGGAAAATTGTACAGGGGTAAACAATAAAAGTGTTTAAATTGTTTTAAAATTTATACCAATCTGTTCGGTTGTTCATAAGGTTTCTAAAAAGTATATTAGTTTGCTATATTTACGAACTATTGCTTTTAGTACAATAGGCTCTAGAAGGTCATTATTTATAGAATGGTCCGATTTTGTTGAAACTGGTTTTAAATCCTTCAGTGGTTCATACTAAGTAAGAAAATGTATATAGATTCTGTGTTTCACCTTTCAAAGTGAGACTTTACAGATATGACTAGTGGTCTCCCATACACCCTGTGGACCACGGCCATATTTGCCTCCTTAATTATCATCAAAACGTCATTGACAACGCGACCTGTATATTTTCGGCTTCTGTACAGTAAGACGAACGATTTGGCACCATTTTTAAAAACAAACCGATGAATCTGAAACTTCTGAAAAATCTGAAACCCCAGTGTGACTTGAATCCGTTTTGCCTTGTAACTCTTGTACTATAACCCTCATGTAGGGCAAACTATACCTTTCTGTAATCCTTGAAAGGTACTGAACATGATGGTATACTTTAAAGCACATTTTGCCCCCTTTTACTAATAAACCTTGCCCCCTAGAATACATCCAAGAACACATTTAAAAAAAAAAAAAAATGACACCATGCTTTTGGAATCCTCATACAATTTTGATTTAGAAAAACCTTGGTTGCAAGATTGTATATGAAATTTTCACAAAAATACAGTTCCACATGTACTACTGTGCTTTTTTATGTATCGAAGAGTACCCTCTCGATAATTTCGGTAAAAACGGGTAAAACACCCAACGTTCATTCTCACCTTTTGGTTGATTATAAGCCACAGAAAAGAAAGTCGCATGAATGGATAAAAATGATAGTAGACACAGAATTAGTAGTAGAGGAGCCCTTCTAATCAGGACACGGTAGCGCCGTATGGCATGCTTATTAGCTTGGCGGCCTCTAAGTTCGTCGTACACTGTTTTGCCTCGAAAAGTTCTCTTGTTGTTGTTACCGCCAAATGGGCGGGCAAATGGGAGTGTAATGATATGACTAGTGGTCTCCCATACACCCTGTGGACCACGGCCATATTTGCCCTCTTAATTATCATCAAAACGTCATTGACAACGCGACCTGTATAATTTTCGGCTTCTGTACAGTAAGACGAACGATTTGGCACCATTTTAAAACAAACCGATGAATCTGAAACTTTACCCCCAGTGTGACTTGAATCCGTTTTGCCTAGTAACTCTTGTATTATAACCCTCAGGTAGGGCAAACTATACCTTTCTGTAATCCTTGAAAGGTACTGAACATGATGGTATACTTTAAAGCACATTTTGCCCCCTTTTACTAATAAACCTTGCCCCCTAGAATACATCCAAGAACACATTTAAAAAAATGACACCATGCTTTTGGAATCCTCATACAATTTTGATTTAGAAAAACCTTGGTTGCAAGATTGTATATGAAATTTTCACAAAAATACAGTTCCACATGTATTTTTTTGTTTTACTTACTGTGCTTTTTTATGTATCGAAGAGTACCCTCTCGATAATTTCGGTAAAACGGGTAAAACACCCAACGTTCATTCTCACCTTTTGGTTGATTATAAGCCACAGAAAAGAAAGTCGCATGAATGGATAAAAATGATAGTAGACACAGAATTAGTAGTAGAGGAGCCCTTCTAATCAGGACACGGTAGCGCCGTATGGCATGCTTATTAGCTCGGCGGCCTACCCTAAGTTTGTCGTACACTGTTTTGCCTCCAAAAGGTCTTCTGTTTTTGTTAGTGCCAAATGGGAGTGTATCCATTTTGATGTCTCTTGAATCTCATAACATTATAAACCAGTTGTAGGGTTACGTGTATCCAGTAGCCACTAGAATTCTGGTAAAAATGATCATATCGTAAACGTACATTGGCAATATTTGCAGAAGGTGAATAATGCTCCCCCATGCATAGATCGAGCTAATTTGATTGACAATATTGTGAACAAGCCACAAAAGGCTACCTTCACGGTAAATAACAAAATATAAAAGTGCCCGGTGACCTACTACGACTGGTACACGACACGAATAACTCTGAAGCATTTCATATTCCATTTTTGGGAAACCTACACAGCGGTTTTTTTTTTTTTTGCAAATAGTGATATGCCCGCATTTGGTATATATTTTGATAAGCGCAATGTTGCGCTTTAGTGCGACTGGGGGATGTTTGAGGGAGGATGTTCCTCCTCAGAAGTGAAGAAATTTAGAAAATCTGGTCTTAAAATGGTGCGATTTGATGCGTGGTTTTTATCCTGATATGACATCATTATGACGTCATAGGTTGAGAAAAGTATGAAAATACTGGATATGTGAGGGAAATCGATATTTCCCAATTTTTCTGTTATTTTCGGGCGTTCTATTTCAGCCATTTCTGCACGTTTTTTTACAAGCTAGGTATTAAATGAAAGAGCAAGACCTTTTTAAATAACCGGATTCGAAGGTAACGATTTGACTGTTCCTGGATGCAACGACTAAATCGGTATTTTTATAGCGCCAAGAATGCATTCTATCATTTATGCAACTTTATATTTTAGAATGGGAGGGCCTTATATGCATGATTCTAACAGAATCTATGACGAAGCGAAACTCAATTCAAACGAAGCGAAACTCAATTCAATGCACGCGAGGATCAAGTAAATGATACAACCCGAGAAAGTAACTTGGTAAATATTATATAGAAGCTCGGAGAAACTGGCGAGCACAGAACTAAATAAAGACGAAAAATACACGGTCTCGAACCCGGACCTATCGCTTTCTAGGCGTGAGAAATACCACTGGGCTACAGAGGACTGTAGTTAATGGGGATATCAGTGAACGAGCGTAATGTATTTCGGTCTTTATTTCCAGAGTTTTCAAGCGGCCGGATATATTTTATATTTATAATGGAAGGGCCTTATATGCATGATTCTAACAGAATCTATGACGAAGCGAAACTCAATTCAATGCACGCGAGGATCAAGTAAATGATACAACCCGAGAAAGTAACTTGGTAAATATTATATAGAAGCTCGGAGAAACTGGCGTGCACAGAACTAAATTAAGTGTCGCTGTAAGATCCGGAAGAAGAGTGAATAATCTCGACAAGCTTGAGAATAAATTTTACTACATTTAGCTACGTCCACGCATCTTAATTTCTTCCTATATATATATAGATATATATATATATATTATATATATATATATATAGATATATATATATCTCTATATTATTAATCTACAAATGAGTATATTAGGGAGACCGTTGAATAATTCATTAGATTAGAATGAGCTCTTCTAGTATTTAAATTCAATAATATTCATATCCTTTGTTATTCTAGTGGATAACCCTTCATTTGCATAAATTACTATTCATTATCCTTTGACGGAATAAACCGCAAATCTAAAGGAACGTAGGGAGACAGTAAATGTTCACTACGTATTCATTAGTACATAACAAAGATCAGTGTCTCCCTAAGGTGCGATATATGGTTATATATACTATATATATATATATAGATATATATATATATATATAATATATATATATATATATATATAGATATATATATATACGGAGAAATTGTGAAAGGGCGAGACGTTGCAGGTTGCACCAAATACGGTTTCTCCGTATATATTATTCTATTTTGATGGGGCCACTCCATGTGTACAGTTCAACAAGTTATTCCTATTATATATATATATATATATATATATAGATATATATATATATATAGATATATATATATAATAGAGATATATATAATTCATATATATATTGTGATATGGCCCACATTTTTCTGATTAACCTTTTAAAAATATTATTTTCTCAATTTTATGTGAGAAAAGATTTCTCACAGGACAGGTATTTTGTTTACTTAAAAGAGAGAAAGGGGAATACCACTAGTTGTTTGTGCTAAGTGCACCTGTTAGATTGCACAATAGGGGAAGTGGGGATTCCCCAAGAATGCTAAAATTAGGTAAAAACTAATCAGCTGGGTTTTTGCTTTAAAAGATCAAACATTGCAAGATCTGGGAATTCCCCACAAAGTTATATATATGAAACTGATGTAAGTTAGATTGTGACAATTGATTGATGGTTGCCAGAGTCATGTTATGCATAAGAATGATGTAATGATTATTGTTAGAAAGGGGAGGAATCTACTGTGAGTAGTTAACTACTATCACTGGAAGACTCTATGCCGCATCCATTAGTATTAAAACAAGTAGCTAGAAGATAGCTAGTTTTACTCTGCCTTGAGGAGCAGACCTGTAAAGTGCCAGGATATATAATTCATCGGAGAAGAGTTGCTTGTTGTAAATTATTCTTTCTGTCGTTCCTTTGAAGCCAAAAGTGCTGGGAATCAAAATAAGATTCCAAATTGTGGACAGATAGAAATCGTGGTGATTATCTTGGACTGATATACTGAGATTTATTATCGTCGAGGGAATGAATTTAACCTTGTCGTCTGAACTGCTGGCTGGACAAGATTACCTTCAGGACTGAGAGATTCCCTTGGAATATATTACATGAGGAGTTTTTGTATGAACTTGTGCGCTGTCATTTTGGAGTCTTCGCTGTGAGGACATATCATCGTTGAACTGCAACGCTTCTTGTGGACAATAGTGGACATTCTTGAGCAATAAGTAGACATGTCATCTACAATATTGAGTGTCAATTTTATGTAAAGTTGTTTGGACCTCCAAATTCTTGAAACCAATCAGCAAGAGTAAGATCATTAATTAAAAACTGTTTATTATATATAATTTGTCATTTGTGCACAAGGCTCATTATTTGTGTTTGAAAGGTATTTGACCTTAGACGTCTACGAGACGGAATAAAGAATAGAATATATAATGTTTAATATATATACTTAAAGCTCCAATCTCTCACTATGTTTATAAATTATTTCGAGTTGCTTGTGTATCAGAGTGCTGATCACCAATCGGTGATCTGTACGGATTACGCATCGAACGCTATGGTGTAAGAACCTCGAATGGACCCCTCAACATGCCGTGGTGGCGCAATTGATTAGCGCATCTAGTATCTACAGGGAATGTTGTGGGTTCGAGTCCCATCCACAGCACGTGCATTTGTGGCGATTAATAATGCTACATCCACGCGCTGTCATCAATATCTCACACATGGTTGGTATTTATTTCCTCATGACAGTAATTCCCACACGAGGTTTGAGTAGCTCCAACGTCTCACATATGTTTATAATTATTTCGAGTTACTTGTGTATCATGAATGCTGATCACCACGTGATATGGACGACATTACGCATCGACCGCTATGGTGTAGAAACTCGAATGGCCCATCACAATCCGTGGTGGCGCCATTGATTAGCGCATCCTAGATCTACAAGGGAAGGTTGTGGGTTTTCGAGTCCCATCCACAGGAAGTTCATTTTGCGATTAATAATGCTACAATCCGCGTTGTCATCAATATCTCACACATGTTTTGTATTTTTTCCTTCATAGACAGTAATTCACAAGATGTGTGAATTAGCTCCATCTCTCACTATGTTTATAAATTATTGTCGAGTTTGCTTGTGTATCAAATCTGATCCCCCTCGTGATATGGACACATTACGACGCATCGAACGCTATGGTGTAGAAAATCGAATGACCCCATCACATGCCGTGGTGGCGCATTGATTAGCGCATCCGCGATCTAAACAGAAGGTTGTGGGTCCCCCCCATATCCCACAGCGACTTATTTTGCGAGTAATAATGCTACGTCCGCGCTGTCATCAATCTCTCTCTCACACACACACACTATATATATCTAGAGAGAGAGTTCTATTTGCTAAAGGGTAACGGACCTAACCGCATTTTAAAGCCCCTATTGACTCTATTTAACTTACGCATAGCGCCACCTTGTTATATATAATATATATATATATATAATATATATATATATATTTATATTAGTGTGTGTCCACAAGACAAGAACACGCAAACAGAACCATGTCGTAGAAGTCGATCTTGAAAGGCAATACAGAGCGATGTAAAATTTAATATTTTTAACAAGAAAGCTCACGACCTACCAAAGCTTTCCGAATTCTACACGAATAGAAATTTCTTTCTTCTCAATGTATTACACCAGAAAAACGCACAGCGGCAAATATGAAATAGTGTGGCAAATTACTGTCCTCGTTCGGTATATTAAGACCCAAGGGGGCCGCCTCAATTGCAGCGACTGAATCAAAAACCGTTCGCGGTGTAAGCGCCATTAGCCTTATCACCAAGATTATCACCAAACTTTTGCAGATTTTTAACCGCAACTGTGCTTTAACTCTTTGTTACTGTAACTTACCTCTACTCAGCATTGGTTTCTTCCAACAGTGGGGCAGACAAAGAGGTGTTACATTGTCTGTGGTTCTGTTTCACAACCAAAGGTAGAGTCTTGATCGTCTCTAATTCAGGTAGCCCCCATTCTGCAAGAATCCTTAGAATCGGCCGATTTCCCGGTTCTTATCTTTGGAACATCGCCATTCAGCCCATGAGGAGTTAAGCTGCCGGGTGGAAGATGCTCACCACTCACCAGGGTTCATACCAATAGATCTAACTTTGTTGATAGCAAGTCGATCTTTCTACAAGCTACAATTCCTCTCTTCAACCCCTTGGAGTCTGTTCCAAGAGGTTGAACTTTTGAACTTTGCCTAAGAAACTCCCTCTGGACGGTTGGCAGCAGGTATCTGTCATAGGGTGCTTCACATTAGATAATTGAAGCGCGCTCTTGCCATCTCGTTTGCACTACGACGGATGTCTGTGGAGCAATTCCTGCTTGGATTTAAGTGTCTTCCTCCGTTTGGAGTTGGGCGAGACCTCCTGGTGAATAACTAGCAGGAGGCATTTAAACGCTGAATCAAGCTTCGTTGAACATTGGTTTATCTTTCCAATACAGGGCAGGCATACTCAGAGCTGGTATGTGGAGAGCACACCATCTTGTGCCAGTGAGTTTGTTCAAAATGTTATTGCGTGAACATTCTTCACTCTTCGCTTCTTGATGTGGGTGTATTATAAGAAAGCGAGATGAGGGATGAGGAAAGTGCGTCAAGTAATTCCTAGGTAGACAGGATTTATCACAGTGCTCCAGGGGTGTTCAGACCAGGTCTTTAAGCTGAGTTTGGCTTACCGGCTGAGTAAAGTGTGTTTAGATGGAAAGCCAACACACCTATGTCCTTATGGATGGATTTGCACATAGATGGTTTTCCTCATAATAAGGTGATTTCTCCTAAAGCCTTGGAGAGGGGAGAGTCTCCTTCAACAACAGTGAAGTTTTGAATCTTGTGCGCTAATCCAAGATCGTCTGCATAGTTTATTCTTGAGGTGGACTAATAGGTGGACAAAGAAAATCTGTTTGCAAGAAATCAATTGATGCGTCAGTCAGTGGATGTATCTTGGTGAGTTCAAAATCTTATGGAGGTAAGCATTCTGTGATTAACAAACCAGTGTCATAAGCTGCTGATAGATCGATGAAGCGGACCCGGTTACCAAACCCTTCTCCAAACATCCTCGATGTGTGAGTTAGGTTGATTAATTTGGTTTGTTGTTGATTTGTCTGCTTACATTAAAATTGTTTGAAACTATTTGGCAAGAGTTACAGACTTACCCCTTTTGAATTCTACCTGTAACAAATTCTTTTTTATTTTGGCCTTAGTGTTATGGTATCTTACTGTAATTGCCATAAATTAAAACCATGTTCCAGTAAGCGGGTTCGCATCCCACTAGAGGACCTGGTACCTAGAGTGATGAGGGCAGGTAACAGTGTTTTAACGGGGTGAATCCCCTACTCGATGAGGTCTGCAACATTTTACATGCTCAGGATGACTCCACTGATCAACGGCTTTACATGACTCTTCGAATCATGAGGCGCCGGTCACCCATTGCATACACTTGCACCTTCTACGCAATGGGTGGGAGCGAGAGAAATACCATAATCACTCCTATGCAAATATTGGCAATGCAACCTTAATAGGAAACTATTTGAATAGACCAATAACCCGGACTCCTCGGGGCTCGAACCAGGGCCGCTCGGCGATGTTATACTTGCCGACGGTTCCAATTGGGGGTCCCTAGGAAACTCCGGTCACACTGTATTAAAAGTATAGGTGTAAGTTACTTATGCGGCCTAACCTAGCAGTAGTCGTTTGCAGGTCACCCACCAGCCAACATCCCAGTTGGGGCCCAGTGGGTAAAATATCGGTTTAGGTGGACACGTTAGCAGGGCCCCACATGGGCAAAATCGCATGTGTTCATGGCCCCATGTGGGGCATATGGGTTTTGTCCAATGGGCCTCGATTGCCCCGTGTGGGTTTGACCAGTTGGTTGCAGTGGGTTTACACGGGTACAATGTGTGTTCCATCACAGGTTATCACTTTCTGCGGTTGTTATGGGCTCACCCTGGTTTTACCATACAGGTCAATGTGGGGCCATAGGGGGCTTTCATGGGCACCAAGATGGCACATAAAAATTGATTCCATCTGCACCCTCTTGCGGTGGAACATTAAGTGGCCCACAATTAGGTGAAACCACTACAAACCTATGTTTTGTTGTTTCATCAGCTAAACATTCCAAAGATGTAGAATAATAGACTGAAGTGCAATGAAACAAGAATTGTTTACATTTAATTTATGAAAGATTATTTTTAATATTGATATGTATGTTATATGTGGTGTTTCATAAATGTTACAGAAAATGTACACCATACTTTCTCTAAGGTGTCAGCAAAATGGTATGATGAAAATGTAAATAGATACAGTTATTATAGGGCTTATTTGCGAATTAATTTATTTAAAAAAATACTTAAAAAATACATATATGCATCAAAATTTGCATATGTACAGCAGAAAAAAAATAAATACAGGCTCACGAGACCACGCCCATATGGGTGAGCACTGTGGAAGCCCTCACCCTGTTAGCCATGCCACCACAACCCCCATGGGGCCCATATAAAAACCTTGACAAGCACCCATGTCCTATATCCCACACAGACCCTGAATAACCCACAATTTTGACCCATTTGGGTGCCCACTGAACCCAGCCAAATTTACCCACTTAAAAACCCACCATGGAGCCACCGGGGTTGCCCACTTGAATCCTAGCCCACAGTAACCTCACCTTGCCATGTTAAACCAGTGGGCCCGAAGGCATGTTGGCTTGGCATGTACTATTGATCACCCCGCGAAACATTATTGGACGTGGGTTTTTACAGGAATTTCACAAAGTACATGAGGACGACTAGGGTATTGTCCACATTCACTGCCACGTCTGAAGTTCAAGTTCAAATCGATGAAAAACGCAGGCCCATATGTTAGAGCTATGAGAATCTTTAATTGCAGTGATGCAGTAAATGCAATGTTGGATAATGTTCTATAACTTCAGGGACCACGCTTTTTTTTCAAACTTAAAATTAATCGCCTTTAATTCGTTGTTTTAAACCCCGGCAAACACCCTTTCACGCATAATAGACAACTTAGATATGCCAGTTGGCCATTCAGGTCACACATAATAGCACTTATTTTGTTATAATGTAATTCATGTATTTTGGACCCAAATCAGGTACATTTTGCCAGAGTGTTTTTTCCAAGCCAGCCTATTGAGGTCACACGCGATCTTGGCCATTCTCGGTGTACAAAGAAAATAACGCATGTTGGGGGTGACCCTGCCTATTGACTGGCTAGTGCTGCTCCAGTCCGAGCCTTTAGTTATCATGCGGTGTACCTTTTTACTGTATTAGACTGTCACTCGGTTAGGCCGAGAACCTCTATCAGAGTGGAGGACAGTATCTTCCTACAGGCGACTGTGAATGAGACTACAGTAGCGGTGAAGCTTTTCCTAATAACACTAAACGGATTTAGTGTCTGACCGAAGTCATTTTTATATCCTTTGATTAGACTAGTAAAAATGAATACAAATTCACGCTGAGATTCCTGGCTTTACGCAGGCGATCGTAGTATGCTTGTCATCACAACCCTTTATGTGTCGTCTTGGCACACAGCGCCGGCCATTGTTGAATCGTGGCAAACCTTGGCAAATCTTCACTGCGCTAGGAGTTCACAACACATCATAATCGCTGGAAGCGTGGGAACCCCACGTACACACAGTGTCGATAGGCGTTGATTCGGATTTTTTGTACTTGCGGTAGCACTGGAGATGCGCAAAATACTTGGCCTATCGTACTCGTGACACAATTACGCACCTAAAATATTCCTACTAAATTGTCTATTTAGCTGACTAGTTTATTATAGGTTTATGTTTGGAACAAGACGAAAAACGTGAAAAATCCGACCATACAACATTTTTCTTAGCCTTATCAGTCGTGCTCCATTCTCGATTGCTGTGCTGTCAAGTCATGTCCATCACGTCAGGCTTACAAAAACTAGTGCGCTAAGGGGTCTTTTTTGGTCAGGAACCCGTTTCTATCATCAGATTGACCACCTGATCCGTTGATTTCGCGATATCCAATTACCGCGAAACCGTTTTTGTTCATTTCTTGTTCAAGCTAATCGCAGAGCCTTTACACAGGGCGTTTGGCTGCTACGGAGTCCCATGACGTAGCGATGTCTAAGAATAGCCGGCCAGTTAGCGATGCGGATATGGAAAAGGTGTGCGGCTGTGTCCCAGCACTAGAATGCTATTGAGCGTAATGGTGTGTCATGTGGGCGTATAGTACAATGGTTATCAGAAAATTGAGATACCATACCGAAGAGAAATAGGGGGCACGTACACACTTCTTTCAATACATTTGAGCAAATGAGAGCGCCGCTCATTACTCTCCTTACTGAATGGTGACTCTATTTGCGATAGCAGCTTTGGGGAGATTTTGAAATTCTGTATGGTGTGTTCCTACATTCGAGAGACTTTTTTAGACGCTCAGTTGGTAAAAATTATATTGGCGCAAATGATAATGGGAAAATCCGGTATGTCTCGGCTATCGGAAGCGAAAACAGAATTTAAATAGACTTTCCGTTGTTGAGTGTTGGTGTTTGTTTTAGTTTGGTAACGTTCGCCATGAGTCAATCCCGGAAATTTGAGGGTTGAAAAGTACTCCTAAATAGTCGTAGTATGATGCCGATTAATGTGACTAGTGAGATGTTATCGTGTCGGTATTACTTAGATCATTCCGGAACCCACAGTGTCATCATTGCAAGGTGACATTCACTTTAAATAAGGTGACAATGTAAATATGCATGGCTATTTTCCGTCAGTGGAACCAAGTTTGAACTGGGAATTGCAATGGAGTATTGATTGTCTTTCAATTATATGCGCCGAAACGTGTTTGTGGGCGTGGTCAAGCATGGTTTGCATGAGCCGTACATGTACACACATTCGATATGTGTGTATATTTAGGTCATTCACCCGCAATGTACTACACATTCGCGAATGTCAGTTCGTCGTGACTTGTCACTAAATCTGTTATACAGCGTCAATGGAGAGCTTTGTTGTGGGGGGGGGGCGGCTTTACAGGGCATTTACTATAGCTAGCACTCTCTGCACTAGATATCCTGAAGGCCGAACCGTTGCCAGGAAAGCCGTGCAAAATGAAAAAATGCGACGGTTAGGCTTGCAGAACGAGTTGTAAGGTATTAATGAGGTTTAACGTTTAACATTTTATACATAGAGCTGAATGAAATAAAACTTATGGATCTTAATGGTTTTGTGACCACAGTCTTTTAACAACCGCGTTTTAACCACAGTTATTTTGGCTTGGACTTAAAAATTTTTTGTAGGCGGTCGCTCTTAGGGTAAATGTGCTACTGCAGACGATGTGCAACTTTGCCACAAACCAATTTGGTGTGTTGGATGTGGGAGTCCCATGACCACATACGACATCGTCCTCGTTCGGTTATTCATTACAGTGGAGTTGATTCTCAGCTCCAACGGTTTGGAATATGGAAATTCAATCAATCCAATTGATTTGAACTTCAATATCACAGGCAGTATATAACAACAAGCAAGGCAAAGCCAAATTAAAAATGATAATTAGAGTTAGAGAAATATGCAATATAGAGTAAATTTCATTACACGAACTCACAAAGATTTATTACGGTAGATATATAGGAGAAAATCTAAGAACATATATGACATACTACATTTAACGGAAGTTAGAAAACATTCCTGGGTATCATTTTACTGTTGGACTCGAAAAAGCTGTTGACTCAGTTTCTAATGATTGCATTTTTCATATATTAGATATTTTTAATTTTGGGCCCTCAATAAAAAGATGGGTAAAACTATTTTATACGGACAGTCCTTCAATTCTTGTTAACGGTCACCTTTCCCGCAGATTTCAAATTAAAAGAGGATGTAGGCAAGGGGACGCCCTCCCTCCATACATTTTCCTTTTGTGTGCAGAAATATTATCCGCAATGATAAGGCAAAATAAATCTATTAAAGGTATTAAATTAGCAGGTTTCGAAGCGAAAATAACTCAATATGCTGATGATACAACAGTGTTTCTGGATGGATCTGAAGAATCATTGACAACCACAATTAATACATTAGACCAATATTATTTGATATCGGGCTTAAAAATAAACGACTCAAAAACAAAGGTTATCTGGATTGGTAGCAGTAAATACAGCAGTTATAGAATTAAAACAATAGTAGAGGCCATATGCGATTCAACCTTGAAAAATTCTAATAAAAGGACTGTTTGTATATTCTTGTAGGGCTATATGTGAATTATTATGAAAAAAAGTGTCCGGCCTTCTGGCAGCTGCGTTGATCAGATATTCAAGGTCAAAGGTCAATGACCTTTATAAGGCATATCATGGATCATAACTCCTCAACCATTTGGTCTAAAAGCATAAATGAGGTGTATATACCAAGGTTTTTGGGGTCAACAAGCACAATTAGCATATAGGAAAAACGATCAAATGCACCCTTCCTTGATTTTCAAAATAGTATGCACTATCTGCATGAAATTGCACTTCAAACTTCGTCCCCCTCAACCTCCTTAGATTTCTAGTTACAAAGCCTCTGACCCTTTTGATTTTGGTACAGGTGGATTGGTGTAAGTCGCCTCTTTCAAATGATATCAAAAGCATTCCAAAAGTCCTCCAATTGACTTCATAGTAATGTTTTAATGAAGTAATAATCACGGGAAACTTGATTTCTCCGATTGTTGCTAAAAATAAGTCAATTTCTATTTTGAGTTAAAAATACAGGAATGTGTGATTTTGTTAGGTTTTTGGGGTGATTATGAAAGGAAAATCAAGTTTTGTAACATACACAGGCGGTATTAAGTGCAAAAAGCATATATATTTTTGATAGAAGTGAAAAAGAAAAATATTATAAGGTGGCAACATTCCCCTTCCTCCAAAACTGAGTCTTGTCTACCACTACCAAAGGTAAAGTGGCGTGACAGATTATTTTGCGCTAAAATGAAAGCAAATGAAAGCAGACTCCTAAAGGGCTCGGTGATGGCATGACCGTTTAAGTCGCCTCTTGTCCAATCTGGTGAAGGGTATGTTTACGGATCGTCTCCGGTTCGTAGCCTTGTTCCGGAGTGGGATTTGCCATTGGTCTTGCAAATCTTGGTGTCGAAAACAGTTTAAACCCAACCGAAAGCTTAGTCTTCTGGAACTTCCTAGTGGTTGTGGCTTGTGGCTGTGGCTTGTGGCCATAGGGGGTTCGGATATACATGCCTTGTCTACGGACAAGGCCCACTACCGCTTAGAGCGCAAGGAGGTCTCTATTCTTCCACATGCAGGCTTTTTGGCCAAGAATCAGACTCTTTCTTTAACCCCGAAACCGGTGTTTCTGCCACGTCTCACCATAGTTGCAGACCGGGATTGCGGACAGCTCAGAGAAGCCTGCAGCAAGGGACACATTGAGCCAGCTGGATTTCCTCAGTCATCTGAAATGCACACAAAAACACCATAATTGGATGACTGGCATCTTGATATTCGAGCTCACGCTTCCTCCTGGGCCTTCTATAAAGAGGCCTTCATCCCAGACATTGGACAATGTCGGTTGGAGTTGTACTTCCGTCTTCCAACAAGTCTATTTGATGCATCGTGTTAGTCAAGCAGAGAGGGGTGTCGTCGTCCAATCCTTCTTGGCTTAGTAGCATCTTGAACCAGGAGCATTAGGCGACTATGGGTGGGGCGTTGACAGGGGTTGCGTTGGCGTTGGCTACCTTCTGCGACCTTCTTCCGCCACCGATTAAGCCATGCAGTGGTATTCTGTGCAAAAGTAAGGTTGTGGAAGGAAGCTAGCACTAGTACAGTGTATTTCCCTGGCAGGGGTGAGAGGGCGATACACTTGAGTGTGATACCTACCTTCCACGACCTTATGGCGCTCACGCAATTTGTTATTCTCTACCTACAAGGAGGTCGTTGGAAGGTTTTGTCTGGGTTTTGTTTTTGTTTTTGTTTTTGTTTTTTTTGTGAGAAAAACATTTTGCTGGAGGGCGAATCACAGCGCCGCTAGATGTGGTCCGTGATATTTGGTGCGTGCCATATCCCGATTATTTCAGGAGTTGGCTCATTTATTTGTTGTTCAATATTTGTACAGACTGACGAATTGGCTAATTCACGTTGAGAAAAACTTGTAAAAATTCGGATTAAAAGTGCTTTCTATGCTGAAAAGCAATGATGGCTGCATTTGGAAGCCTAAAAAATATGTTTATTGTTTTTATTGACACCAATTGGCTGAGCAGCTATGACCCATCACATGCCTTTGACCTTGAACATCTGACCAACAAGCAACTAGAAGGCCGAACAAATTTCCCATAATTATTTATATATTGGCCTACCAAAATATACAAAAAGTCCTTTTATTAAAATTTGTTCAAGGTTACATAGGACATGTGTCACATTAAGCCTCTACTATTAGGGTCCTCCCTCAATTTGTTATTCTCCACCCTCAAGAAGATTGTTTGAAGGTTTTGTTTTTATTTTTTGTGAGAAAAATATTTGGTGGAGCAAGGACGAATCACTGCGCCCTGTGATGCAGTTCCAGGAGTTGGCTTATTTTCAACAGTGGTAATGAGGCTTCTGATGTGGTTCAAATGAAATATTTGTCCAAGAATGTTTAATTACTTTAGTTATCATCGATATCCACTGATTTTACAATAGTACTTTGGCTGTTTTCATTATAGATTATGGTCAATGTTTTGGTTTATTTGATACTTGTACAGACTGACGAATTGGCTAATTTATGTTGAGAAAACGTGGAAACAATTTTTGATTAAAAGTGTTTTTGTTTTTGTGCATTATTTTATTTTTGACTTCATTTGTAAGCCTCAAGACTGTTTTATTGTGTTTATTGCCCCCCAAAACATGGGTGTAGACACCATCTTTTTGCTTCTAGGCCAATTGGATGAGCAGTTATAACCCATCATAGGCCATATAAAGGTCATTGACCTTTGACCTTGAATATCTGACCAACGCAGCAACTAGAAGGCGGGACAAATTTTCTGGTAATTATTCATATATAGGCCTACCAAAATATACAAAGAGTCCTTTTATTAGAATTTGTTCAAGGTTGTATAGGACATGTGTCATATTACGCCTCTACTACAAGGAAAAAGCTATGTTGAGTTAACAATTATTCTTTTTCCTGTTTGGGTGTTGACTTTTCATTGAGACTTCAAGAAATACCTAATTTAAACTTCAAACGTGTTTTTGATTCTGTTAAAAACAAATGAATTACTGGTGTAAAAGAAATATAACTGTGTTGGGAAGGATTACCGTAGTTCAAATCAATTTTCATTCCACAATTTAATCACTTAATACTCTCTCTCCCTCATCCGTCTGATGCCCTTTTAAAAGAGCTAAAGCAGGTAATATATGAATTTATTTAACTTAATGTACGGGGAAAGTTATTTCAAGTCTAAAGCAGCTAGCACTACAAACATTTTCTGGAAAGATGGGCTAAATGCTGGGCTCTGTATAAACATGCTGTTAAAATTGGTAATGTACGAGATATAAAAACTCAACTACTTTGGAAAAACGATGATATAAAAATAGGTAATAAAACAATATATTTTTAAGGCATGGGATGAAAAAGACATTCGTTTTATCAATGACTGTCTAAACAAAAAAGGCCAACGATTAACAAGAAACGAGTTTGCCTCAAAATTCAACCTTCTGATTGACTTTGTTCTTTTTGAAAATATACGCAAATCAATTTCAAATATTCTGGATACTCTACCCAAAACTTCTGACACAGACCATGTACAATGTCCTTTTCGGCCTTCCCATATTAATATATTATTGAAAGATACAAAAGGTTGCCAAAAAATATATGAGATAATTAACCGCCAATTTGTAGAAGATAACCTTGCTAAAAAATAAATGGGAGCAAAAGATGAACGTTCAAATACTGACAGAAAAGTGGTTGGATTTTAACGTCCTCCCTTTCAAGACATTAGCGGAAACAAAAATTAATTGGTTCCAGTATCGTATTATAAACAGAATTTTGGGTACAAACTCTTCTCTCTTTATTATGAGTATGCGTGAATATAACTTATGTAGTTTTTGTTAAGAAACCGAAGAAACAATACAACATTTATTTCTGAACTGTGATAAAGTGGTGAAAGTTTGGAAAGACTTCACTGATAGTCTACAAATAAACTGTCGTTTGTCTTTAGTTCTCAACAAAGAAAATATTATTTTTGGATGTCTTCCAATTTATCAAAACAAAGCTTTAAATACCATAATTATGTGGATAAAATGGAATGTATAT
Organism: Ophioderma brevispina; assembly: GCA_023653785.1. Classification (NCBI taxonomy): domain Eukaryota; kingdom Metazoa; phylum Echinodermata; class Ophiuroidea; order Amphilepidida; family Ophiodermatidae; genus Ophioderma; species Ophioderma brevispina. The sequence continues at coordinate 35,450 of JAMKCH010000359.1, forward strand.
AAACATAAATTACTCGAAAAATACCAACATTTAATAATATGAAAAAGGAACTGAAAGCAAATATGAATTGGAAAAATTGATCCACTGCACAAACTTCAGAAATGAAATGTTTGATAAAACTTGGGGCAAGTATTCGAACCTATTTTGAAAAGTACTATGTGAATGTAAGTGGTTACACTGAATTTTCTGTATGTGCTATTTTCTGGTCTGGTGTGGGCCTTTTCTGTATGTTTTTTCTCCTCTCTTCCCACCAGATCAAGTACAGGCAATAAAAGACCAGATTAAAAAAAATTAGCATGCAAAGGCATAAGAGTAAATGAAAGTGAAGCTGAGCATGTGAAGATCGAGGTCTCTGCTAAACGCAGGGCGTGAAGGTGCAGTGACCTCTTCTTAGATTCTACAATTAATACAAAAGTTATATGACACACATGATTATTCATTAAGGGACAAGACAAACAGAACAGACAAAAGAAAATCATGTCACTCTAGGGAGGAAAAGGAGTAGGAAGGAAAGGAAAGGAAAGAAAGAAGGGAGAGGGAAAGAAGGTATAGAGTAAAGGACAAAAGGAAGGCAAGGGGAGGAAAAAGGATTAAAGTAAAGAATAACAAGAGGGAGAAGGAGGAGGGAAGGAAAAGAAAGAAGACAAAGGAAAAGGCGAAGAGAAGGAAGAAGGGACGAAAGGACTGGGGAGATGATGAGGAAGGGGAGGGACGATGGACTGAGGGAGAGCCGCCAAGAACAGGATTAAAGAGGAAAAACGCAAAATCAAGAACAGGGTTGGAGTTATGAGCATTCAGCAGAGTTGTAAGTACTGATGATGCCTTTCATCATTCTCGATTTGAAGGAAAAGAGAGAGAGAGAGAGAGAGAGAGAGAGAGAGAGAGGGGGAGAAGATATAAGAGTCCTCGGAAAGAAGATTCCAGAGCAAGGGTTCTTGGGATCTAGAAGTGTTGCTGGCAAGGACGGAATTCGTTGCAGTGATGAAGGATATATCCCTATATCTAGTGTCATAATGATGAGACTGGGAACCGATGTTAAAAAAGTCTTCATGTAGAGGATCCTCAGGGAGAAGCCCATGAGTTCCCATGATGGAACTGATACATGAAGGTTCCCAACTGAAGCTGGTAAATATCATGTATTTTCAGAGTTGACAAGGAAAAGAACAAAGGATCTGTGTGATCAAGCCACAGAGAATCGGTACAAGTCCATATAATTCTCTTTTGAAGGAGAAATAGCAGCATAAGACAAATAAGGAAGGACGAGAGAATAAAGAGTATTTTGAGGTGGGCGGAAATGGGCGGACTTTGCGGATGATGCTAGTGTATTTGGAGACAATTTTAGAAACATGTAGAGTGTGAGAACGCCAAGATAAATTATGGTCATTAACAGACCTGGGATTTTAGTTGTCTCAACCTGCTGGATAGATGTATTATCAATTTTAATATCGATATTGCTGTTTATTTTTAAATATCATGTAATTGGTCTTTTAAATATTCAGAGACAATTTATTAATTTAAACCAATTGGAAATTTTGTTAAGTTCATCATTAATTATAGATTCTAAAGTTTTATGGTCATATGTGAAAAGAGAATATTAGTATCATCACAAATAAAATAAGTTTGGAATTTTTGAGCAGAGTGGAGGTCGTTTAATGTTAAAAAAGAGAGTAACGGTGTTGTTGAAGAGGGCACGTTTACTCTACAGAAAGAACTCTGCTCCAATTGTTTGCGAGGCCTCTGATACCATAGTTGTAGTTGTTAAAGTGTATGCCAAGAATGTTGTGAGTGAGTGAGTTGAGTATTAAAATTTAACGACACTCAAACACAATGTGTAATAGCGTGTCATTAAGATAAAAACATCTCACATTTAACAAATTCAAAATCCCCTCCACCACCCCCCACCCCCCCCCCCTTTATAAAACATACACCGCAGTAAATTCTATTACAACATTTTAAAAAGTTCAAACACTAATTTTAAACAACATGCTCCTTCAGGAAATTTTATCACCTGAAGAGGCCTAATCTTGAAATAATGTTTTTCAAATCTGGACGCCATTAATATTTTCTATGAATATCGCATAACCAACGCACTCAAGTAATACATGTTTCACATAAAGAGTAAAGGTGTTGTTGAAGAGGTCACTTGACTCTACCAGAAAGAAACTTCTGATCCAATTGTTAGCGATGCCTCTTACCATAGTTGTTAAGTTTTAAGGCAAAAAGAATGTTGTGATTTTATGTATCGAAAGCCTTGCCTAAATCAAGAAAGATACCAACCCTGTGTAGTTTGTTTCCAAGTTGTCAGTTATTAAAGCATAAAGTTCATTAATTGCCATATACGTAGATCGTTTAGGCCTAAACCGAGATGCTTTGAGTTGAAATGTTATATATTCGATAAAATTTAAAATACGAGCATAGACAATGTTTTCAAGTTGCTTGGATATAGCTGGTAAAATAGAAATAGGCCTTAGTTGGTGACGTCATTTTTAAAATTCCACTTTGAAAATGTGAAAACATTAGCTTCCTTAAGTAGAGATGGAACAGCCATTGAAAGGGAAAGATTACATATATGGGTGACGCCCTCACGATAGGATTGATGACTTTGTTTTAGTAAATCGTTGCTGATGTCATCAGAACCACCCTTTTTTACTGTAACGGTTCTTCAACTTCGATGTTAGCCCGATGATTTCATCAGCGTTTGTTGGGGTAGGAATAAACCATTTGCGATTATTATAAGATGATTAAAGGAGGCTTGAAATCTTTAGATGGTTCAGATATTTTTGTCCGCAAGGATTCTACCGATATTATCAAAAAAAATATTGAAGGGGGCGGCTTTAGAGGCATTACTATAGGCAGCCTCCCAATTACCTGAATACACTGAAGGCCGAACCGTTTGCAGAAAGACCAAATGAAAAAAAAATGCGACGGTGAGACTTGGCAGAACGAGTTGTAAGGTATTAAATGAGTTTTAACGTTTATCATGTTTTTAATAAATGAGCTAAATATAAAATGAAACTTTATGGATCTTAGGTTTTGTGACCAACAGTCTTTTACAACCGTGGTTTAACCACAGTATTGTTTTGTTGGACTTAAAGGTGCAACGAGAGATTTTTGAGGCACCTAAATATTGGGTCACAATAGTAATATCATATAGAATAGACACTCTATAGATTTCCTACCTTGTATTATGCGACCAAAATTTCTTACAAGAGAGAAAAAGTGAGTTTGATTTGCTTATAATTCAATGTAAAACATAGGCTGAATTTCAGTATTTGCTCTATACGAAGTTAGAAATTTCAAATATTGGTACCAAAGAAATATTTCTCACAAATCCTTTTCAGATGGGGTTATTTTTGATGGAAAGCTTTACATCAGAGCAAAAGTCAGTACTTTCGCTTTTTTTAGGGGCACCTGATATGTGCAATCTCTCGTTGCACCTTTCAAAGTAGGAGGGCGTTCTGGGGTAATGTGCTACTGCAGACGTGCGGCAAGCTCATTCAATATAGCACTCAACCAAAATATCAAAAACATTACATAAATACGGAGTGTACCTTTGCCCAACGGAATTGGGTGATTTTGATGTGGAGTTCCATGACCCAAATACGACCTCGTCCTCGTTCGTTATTCATTACAGTGGAGTTGACTTCTTCAGCTCCAACGGTTTTGGAATAGGCATATCATCAATCAATGGATTGAACTTCAACATCACAGCAGTGTAAACATAACAATAAGCAAGCCAAAGCCACATAAAATGAAAAATATAAAATTTTTGGAGAAATATTACCAATATAGAGTATTTCATTATGAAAACGTAATTTACAGAACACTGCAAATTTTTAGCAAGCAAAGGCATAATAGTAATGAAAAGTGAAGCTGAGAATAGTGAAGAATCGAGGTCTCTGCTAACGCAGGCGTGAAGTGCAGTGACCTCTTCTAGATTCTACAATTAATACAAAAGTAATAGATAACACAAGATTTATATTTACATTATCGGACAAACAAACAGAACAGAAACAAGAAAATCATGTCCAACTATGGAGGAAAAGGTGTAGGGAAGGAAAGAAGGGGAGAGGAAAGGAGCAAAGGAACAAGGAAATGCAAGGAGGAATAAAATAAGGAGGATTAACAGAGGAAAAAGGAGGGAGGAAAGAAAGAAAGAACGACACAAAGGCAAGGAAAGGCGAAGAAGGAGGAATAAGGGACGAAAGGACTGAAAGAGAGAGGAGGGAGGAAGACAGACTGAGGGAGCAGCCAAGAGAGGATTTATTAAAGCGGAAAAAAAGGAAAAATAAGGAAAAAAGGGTGGAGTTAGTCTGAGCCTTTCAGCAGAGTTGTTAAGTACGATGATGCCCTTCTTTCATTCTCGATTGAAGGAAAGAGAGAGAGAGAGAGAGAGCGGAGAGAGAGAGAGAGGAGAGCGGAGGGAGAGAGAGCGATGAGAGCGAGACGATTTAGAGTCCTCGAAAGATGATTCCAGAGCCAAGGTTCTTGGGATCTAGAAGTGTTGTGGCAAGACAGAATTCGTTGCAGTAATGATGAAGGATATATCCCTATATCTAGGTATAAATGATGGGACGGGGACCGATGTTAAAAAAAGTCTCATGTTAGAGGATCCTCAGGGAGGACGCCCATGCTGGCCAAACTGATACATAAGGTTTCCAATGAAGCTGGTTAAATATCATGTAATTTTCAGATGTTGACAAGGAAAAAGAACAAGGATCTGGTGATCAAGCCACAGAGAATCGGTACAAGTCCGTATAATTCTCTTGTGAAAGGAGAAATAGCAGCATAAGACAAATAAGGAAGGACGAGAGAAATAGAGTATTGTGAGGCGGACGGAAATGGGAGGACTTTGCTGATGATGGCATGGTATTTGGAGACAATTAGAAATTGTAGAGTGTGAGACGCCAAGATAAATTATGGTCAATTAATCGACCTTGAATTTTAGTTGTCTCAACCTGCTGGATAGACTCAATTAAGATCGATATTAATTGTTATTGCTATGTTATTTTTAAACTCATGGTATGGTATTTAAATATTCAGAGACCCATTCATTAATTTAAACCCAATGGAAATTTTGTTAAGTTCATCATTAATTATAGATTTTAAAGTTTTAGGGGTCCTGATTTGGAAAGAGACTATTAGTGTCATGCAAATAAAAAAAAGAGTGGGAAGGAAAACTAGTTTTTCCTTGATTTTTAAGAAATTAAAAAAAAGTATAGATAACACAAAATTATATAACATTAAAACGGACAGACAAACAGAACGTAACAAAGACATCTGTCCAACACGGGAGGAAGAAAAAAGGAGTAGGGAAGGAGGAAAAAGAAGGGGAGAAGAAGGGCAAAGGACAAAGGAAAGGCAAGGGAGGAATAAAGGAAGGAAGGAGGAAAGGGAGGGAGAAGAGAAAGGAGGAGGGGAAAGGAAGGAAAAGACAAAGGACAAAAGGCGAAGGAGAGAAGAGAGGCGAAGATGAGAGAAGGAAAGAAGACGGAGGAGGGAAGAGTCAGCCAACGAACAGGATGCAAAAGAGAATAGGCAAAAACGGAAAAGGAAGAAAAAGGGGGGAGGTGCAGCAGGCGCGGAGGGGGAAGGAGGAGGATGCCCGGCGGCAGGCGCGAGGGAAGGGAAAAGAGAGGAGAGAGAGAAGAGGAGAGGAGCGGGAGAGCGAGTCGAGAGAGAAGAGAGAAGATAGATGGGAGAGAGAGAGATATATTATATATATAATTTAAATATATATATATATATATATATATTATATATACAGGGTGAGTAAAAAATTGACCATGATTGTGCCGCCATTTTGAATTTTTAAATAATATTATATCCTAAAATATGTGGTATCTGCGGAATACTTATTTCATTATCTTTAATTGACTGCAAAGATCTTTTCAATCGGTTTAAGTATAGGCCGAGCTACAGTCTTCTGAATCCAGAATCTGCAGTAGGAATATAAATAGCCTGATCTGATTTCTTATGGACACTGATTTCCTTCGCTGACGCCGTTCATTTCAATGTGAATCCGTGGACAGAGAGAAACCGACTACTTGATTCAAACGAATGAAGCTCGGTCTATACCTAACCGATTGTGCATGATTTATTAATAAATTAAAGATTAATGAACCAGCTTCAGATGATACCAATATGTGAGATATATGTGTATACTTAAAAAATTCGAAGTTTTTTTGACTCACCCTGTATATATATATCTATATCTATATATATAGAATCATAGGTGCTAAAGGGTACGGCACCATACCGCAGTGAAGGATTGTAAATGGACCGTTAGGCCTATAAGAAGAACCAGTCAATTAGAAAGAAAGGAAAGAAAGATCAGAGTAGAAGAAAAGAAAGCCCAAACGCGCACTCGCCGGGAATCGAACCCGGGTCACCTGCGTACATGGCAGATGGGATAACCATCTACACCACGAGGCCCACACCAGCTGAGATACAACTTTTGAGGAATATAGCTATATAGCTGTAAGGCTATATAGGTGGCGCCCGTTAACAGTATATTTAAACAGAGTCAAGGGTGGCGCTATTGGCGGTAAGTTAATATAGAATCATAGATGCTAAAGGGGGTACGCACATACCCGCATTTAAGTATATTAAATGGCCGTAGGCCTATAAAGAAGAAAAAGTCAATTAGAAAGAAAAACGATAAGACAGTCGAAGAGAAAGCCTCAAAAGAGTCACTCGCCGGGAATCGAAACCCGGTCACCTGCGTACATGGCAGAGGTGATAACCATCTACACCACCACGAGTCCCACACGGTTGAGATTGAGATTAATACCTTTTGAGGTATATAGCTATATAGCTGTGGGCTATATAGGTGGCGCCGTAACAGTATATTTAACAGAGTCAAGGGTGGCGCTATGCGGTACGTTAAATATAGGAATCATGGTGCTGAAAGGGTACGCCACTACCGCATTTGCAGTATTTAAATGGCCGTTAGGCCTATAAAGAAGAACAGGTCAATTAGAAAAGAAAGAAGTCCGAGTAGAAGAAAGCCTCAAAAGAGCACTCGCCGGGAACCGAAAAGGGTCACCTGCGTAACATGGCAGATGTGATAACCATCTCATACCACGAGTTCCCACACAGTGAGATTACTACTTTTGAGGCTATATAGCTATATAGCTGTAAGGCTAGATAGGTGGCGCTAGTCGTAAACAGTATATTTAACAGAGAAAGGGTGGCGAGATGCGGTAAGTTTATATAGAACATAGGTGCTAAAGGGTACGCAAATACCGCATTTGAAGTATGTTTAAATGGCCGTAAGGCCTATAAAGAAGAACCAGGCAAATTAGAAAGAAAGAAAGATCAGAGTAGAAGAAAGCCTCAAAAAGAAGCACTCGACGGGAATCGAAACCGGGTCACCTGCGAATGGCAGATGTGATAAACATCTACACCACGAGTCCCCACACAGCTGAGATAATACTTTGGATGTGGTGGTAGATAGCTATATAGCTTAAGGCTATATAGGTTGGCGGCCAGTCGTAACGTTAATAGTATATTTAACAGAGTCAAGGGTGGCGCTATTGCGGTAAGTTAATATAGAGACATAGGTGCTAAAGGGTACGAACCATACAGCATTTGATAGTATTTTTTAAATGGCCGTAGGTAATAAAGAGAAACAAGTCAATTAGAAAGCGAAAGAAAGACAGAGTAGAAGAAGCCTCAAAAAGAGCACTCGCCGGGAATCGAACCCGGGTCACCTGCGTAAATGGCAGATGTGATACCATCTACACCACAAGTCCCACACAGCTGAGATACTACTTTTGAGGTAGATAGCTATATAGATGTAAGGCTTATAGGTGGCGCCGTCGTACGTATATATTTAACAGAGTCAAGTGTGGCGCTATGCGGTAATTAATATAGAATCATAGGTCTAAAGGGTACGCACACTACCGCATTTAAGTATTGTTAAATGGCCGTTAGGCCTATAAGGAAGAACAAGTCAATTAGAAAGATAAAGAAAGTCAGCAGTAGGAAGAAAGCCTCAAAAGAGCACTCGCGGGAATCGAACCCGGGTCACCTGCGTGCATGACAAGCGTGATAACCATCTACACCACGGGTCCCACACAGCTGAGATACTACTTTTGAGGGGTATCTAGCGTATCAGCTGTAAAGGCTAGAGAGGTGGCCGCCGTTCGTAACAGTATATTTAACAGCGTCAAGGGTGGCGCTATGAGGTAAGTAAATATAGCTCATAGGTGCTGAAAGGGTACGCACATTACCGCATGTGAAGTCTTTGTAACTGGCCGTTTAGGCCTCTAAAGGAAGCCCAGTCAATTAGCAAGACAGGCCAGACGCGAGAGAGGAGAGAGAGAGGAGAGAGAGAGAGGAGAGAGAGAGAGAGAGAGAGAGAGAGATATATCTATAGAGAGAGAGAGAGAGAAGAGGAGGAGAGAGCGAGAGAGCAGATTAGAGTCTAGGAAAAGGAAGATTCCAGAGGGTCACTGAGGTCAAACAACTTTCTGTGTGTAAATTTAAAAGAAGGGTAAATAGAAATTCTTTTAGCCCATCCTGTGAACATTGATGAGAGGTTAACAAAAAGTCAATCATGACCCTATCACTTGACCCATGGTTTTTAGGGGTCAAAGGTGAAAATACTTCCAAAGTACGTGACACTTCAAATCAATATCCTTCTACAACGTTACATAGTATGATCAAGTGACTAATGTTATGTGGTTTGTAGTTTTTTATGTAGTTTAAAGCAATAATGCCACATTTTTTGAAGAGCGCCCCAATTTTCAAATTTGTTAATTTTGGCACAGTTACGTGGTACTTGTCTAGGAAACAATACCTGCGAACGAGATGCTAAAAATGCCGTGTATTATCATAAAATAGCGATTTGTAATTAGAAATGGGGTGATAACAGATTGGACTTAACGGCCAGAGCTGGAAATGCTACGTTATGTCCGTCATGATGCCACCTAAGAAAATAACCTCTACGGACTTCCGAAGCAAATTATATAAAAACAACGATATGGAGAGCATAGACACGTACATGGCGCTATTTCCCGTTGAATTATTATAGGGATCCCGATAATAAATTATTCTTATATACAAAATTCATTCAGTTAGTGAGACCACAGACATTTGAGATAACAATCACGGTATGGTTTCTACAGTTACCAATGCAAACCGTGTAAAAATCCAAATGCTTGTTGAAAAATGGGGGGCGCTCTTCCAAAAAATGTGTAATATTGCTTTAAAATCCCCTACAAAAGTTAAAGGCACTATCAGTGATCCACCGAAAGAGGCAAAAAATTTGAATTTAAATTTTGCACGGATAATTAAAGGTGACGGATAAATAAGTCTGTAGAATTGTCAGAAGTTATCTTGTTACAAAAATGACAAAAATAACAGGAAAAGGAAGAAAACAGCAATGTGTTACACAGATTTGAATATCCATTCAATTACGGGTTTATAGTAAGGGTCCGTCGTAATGACAGGATGGATTAAATATCCGATTTTGTCCTTATTAGGTTGCTTCTGTCATTTAAGGGTTAGCGTTAGGATACCTATAGAGTGTTAAATGTGACGGTCAACGCCCGGGCAAGGAACAAACAAAGCACTGCCCGCAGTATGCGTGAGGCATCTGCAGGGCTTGTGCTTTTTAAAATTCGCGCTCAATCAGGCGGGATGAAGGGATTGAATGCTGTTAACTGTATGGGCATATCTTGCACCTCTAACATGTTAGTAGGCCGTGATAACTGGTGTTTAAAACATCGATGGCACTCATCTATATTGTTAAAAAATACAAAAATCTATTTTTTGATGATCTTTAAAAAATTTTTCTGATATAGCCAAATCACTGATAGTGCCTTTGAATGAAATTTCGAATCAAAGGGTCATCTGGGGTAACAGGGGTCAAAGTCATTTTTATAAAAAAATATGCTACTCCTCCCAAAGAGAACATTGTATGGCCACTTGACTCATGCATATATGAACCAGCTTGAGATCCTTCACAAAGGTTGTGCTCGTCATTGGGTTAAAAGGTCATTAAGGGGGAACTTCCGGTCTTAATGTGAAAAATATTCAATAAATCATATCTGTATATGCAACATTGATGGTCATAGGACTGTTGACAAATGAAATCAGCTTGAGAGCCTTCATCAACGTTGTGCTCGTCATGAGGTAAAGGTCATTAAGCGGGGGTCATTTCTGGTTGAGTAATCTCGATTTATGAGTCAACAGTTGTTGTATATTTAATTTTGTTTTCGAAAGCGGTTTTGAGATATAAGATTCATAAAGTTTATCTTTAGTTGAAGTGTGATTTAATGAGACCTTTGGTAACCCAGGCTTTTTGGTTGAATTACGTTGGGAAATTCGTTACGTTTTGATGATAGTGGATACAATGAGCTCTGAAACTTTGAGATGTCCACAGAAGTATAGGCCTTATCCGGGTCGGTCGAATTCATAATATGTTGAAAATCTATTAGGGAAAGTGCATTAGTTTAAAGCCTTTGATGTAATGGATTTGAAATTACCCGACTTTGAGGTATGTGAAGTGGTGGTAGTGTAATAGGATAAAGGTTGTGAGTGAGGAATATTACAGGGGAAATGTCGGCTATAACATCCGTAAAACATGACACCAGAGTTGATGGTTGATGACATGAAATTGATGAAAACGATATCATTGGTCAAAATATTCAATCAAGCAATCAAGCAAAATTTATTCATCACAGAAGCAATATACAATAACTAGCATTACAAAAGCTAAATAGCCAATAAACGATATAAAATAAGTATTATAATTATATTAGCACTATAAGTGACAACTGAAGTATACACTATGTAAATGCATGAGTGATGAATGAGGACATTGCTAAACGCAGAGCATGAGGGTGCAATGACCTCTTCAAATAAAGTTACATATTAATAATGATATACAATAAACGAACATGTCCGACTAATGAAAAAAAGGGGAAAAGCAAAGAAGAGAAAAATGAATGGAGAAATTAAGGTGAGATGACAGTATCATACATCTTAACGAGATTTTTCTTTAGATTCTTTTTGAATGAGATGAGTGATGGGAGTTTTTTCGGGTGTGGATCCAAAGTAGCCCAGAGTAAGGGACCTTGGTACATAGTGGTATTGTTGGCTAAGACGGTATTGGCCGTTTTTATAATTGGATGATGAACATGTCTAGTTTCGTCAATAATTGACACAGAACTACCTGTAGGAGAGGCTGGGTTGCTAAAAACCATGACCAGAACAGAAAAGGCATGCAAAAAACCTTACAGATGAAGATGAAAACAGTGAAAACAGCAGCACAACAAAAAAAATACACTTTTGTGTATAAGGCGTAACAAATGGAAATGCAAGGAAGGGTCACCTTGTTAACCGGATTCGCACAGGAGTCGGTCGTTTCAATAGTAATATGCACCGATGTGGCTGCGACCATCTCCAGCCAATGTGGTTCTCCATCACAGACTGCGGATCACATCCTCAATGAGTGCCTACTTTTCGTCTACCGGTGGATATAGACTTCTCAAACCCCAACCAATCAACAGTAAGCTGGCTCCACCGCCTTCAACATATTTAGCTGCTGCCTCAGGCTCATACTCAAGGAGAAAGAAAGTTCACTATATACCTCAGATGCGTGATCGTGATCTCTGTTGTGACCTTTAAATTTTATTTTTTTTGCACAGTTCATACAAATGTATTTACTAATTTTAGCCCCCTTTCCGTTTTTGTGCCAAAACGTGTTAAGTCCGTGGTATTTGTTAAAATAATAAATTAAAGAAAAGAACAGTAAGGTTTTTTAAGATTTAAACTTTACTTTTTTAGTATATTTTATTAATCTTTCCCTGCAAATGGCCAGCGCACTCTAGCGGATAGCATCAGAACGGTATATTTACATATACGATATATTTGTTTTGAAATTTTCACTACTTAGTTCTCCAGGTAGACAAGGATTTGCAATTCCAAATAAAAAAAGAATCTGAAGTGCTTTGTCCGCTGCATACCGAGTGGATTTACCGATCAATATCGCCATTATTTGCTTGACTCAATGTATATTTCCCTTGGTCACTGATATTCAGAAAAGAAATTGAGATGGCATTTTATTCATTTTCATGAAAATGTGCAACCTTTATGGTGGACATACCCACTAAATGTTAATTTTAATATTTATTAGTATTTATAGTGGAAAATCGTTTACTTCGGCGATGTATGAAGTCAAAATTAACAATATTTCCATTGATCCCATGGTTTATTATGTTTGTAAATAGGTAAGAATAATTTTGTGTATATTGGTGATTGATTATCACCTCAGATTTACACATTGTTCAAGTCAATCTTCTTTCAAATAGCCATTGGTATTGGTATTTCGGAATTTCCTCCTATTTTTTTTCAGGCGCACCACTGCTCAGCAGTGTAATTATAACCTTTATATTTCACAAATTCACCATTTCACAACATTATATTATCACAACTAATCTACTACCATCACTCTACACACATTCTATACTACTACTGCCCTGGAACCTAGGGTGAGCACTGGCGTACCCAGGGGGGTGGGGGCTTTGGGGGCTAAAGCCCCCTTCACAGTTCTCAAGAAAAAAGAGGAAGGAAGAAAGAGGAAGGGAGAAAGAAAAAAGAGGAAAAGAGAAGAAGAAAAGAATAATAAAAAAAAAAGAGGAACATGGTACATTTGATTTTCATGCAAATGCGGATCAAAAAGTGTCGGAAGAAGTACGCAAGGAAAGGCGTTTCAGGTCTTGAAAACCCTAAACCTCAGGAGCTTCAGGGGGCTCTGCCCCATGGACCCCCGCCGGGCCGTTGCCCCTGGACCCCACCAGGGGCCCTATAAAGGCGGCCCCTGGACACCACCCGTTAGTCGCTCGATCCGCTCGTTCCGCTCGCTTCGCTCTCATGGTTCGAACATCTTTAGTCCAGCCCCGCTCAATAAAATTTCCTGGGCACGCCTATGGTGAGTGCACTAACGCAAGTGTGAGATTTTGACCACCACTCATGCTCCTGGAGCATAGGTTGTGGCTATTCATTATATTGAGTGCTGACCACAATAGCAGTAGCGATTTATTCCGTAAATGTTATCAAGGATTAGAATTGCAAATCTAACACACCAATCCTCGCTGGTCTTGTGATTAGATAGCTGACCTCATGATACAGTGGTCTCAGGTTCAAATCTCGCTACTGCCTCTTTTAAAATATATAAAATTTTCATTATTTTTTCAGGTTAGAGGGAAAAATTTTAAGTCCAGAAAAGATAAGAAAAAATAATAGCTGCCCTTTGAGATTAGTGAGGGAGACCTGCTCTTGGAGTATGGGTGGTGGTCAAAAACTACCGCGTGCTGCAGGTAACCATGGACCTAATAGAGAGGAGGACCAACAACACACGAGTTTCAAAGACCCTAAAATCAAATGTCTGTGATATTCCTGTGACGTACTAGGCGTGTTGGTATTTCCCTCCCGAAATGGGGGGGGGGGGGGTTGCCACACCCTATCCACCACTTTGGTATCACCCTTTACCTTTGCTATACCCCGGTAGTGTTTTTTTTTGATGGGGGGGGGCATGAAACGGAACATAAATGTCAATTGGCAATTACATTAACTCATTTGACACCGGAAAATGGGGTTTTAGTAGGGCGAAAAGAATAGAAGAGAGCGGTAACACCCCCCCTTCGGAAGACGAGGGTTAATTAATCTATAATTTATACATTTAATTAGGTATAAAGTATGACTTATCACACTCATAATTCAGATGAAACAGATATTGGAATCAGTTCGACATGGTATCGGCTATCAAACAGCCGCAACGGTAAACAAATTCAACATAACCAGAAGTTAAAATATTACAATTTGGTGGGTTTTCGAGGTAGAATTCCACGTATAGGCGCGCTTGGGCACCAGTTCAGAAGTTATACTTTGTTACAAGGTACATTGAACTTTCATAACACCGTTTCTCAAGAGTCGGAAGTGATCGGAACATTTTCATATTATTTTCTCAAGATTTTTAACAATTACGGGTCACAAAATCACCCAAAATGCAAGCTTATTTTCTAGAATCGTAGCTCCACAAAGGAATGACGGATTTTGATGGGGTTTTCGGTATTTCTGAACAAAATTCTCCTCTATTTGGTGACAACAACTTGCCAAAAAAGATGGAAATTGAATGTACTATGCACTTTCTAAAAACCCCTACAGTCAGGGGTCACAACATCCGGTCAAATTACAAAGTTTTGTGGACAGCTATTGTTACAGGCCCCCAGGAATTAGCAATGATTTAGTTCACTTTGAGTAAGATTAAGTCATAAATTAGCACATAAAATATTATAAATTAATCTAAGTAACATGATATAAAAATATACCTGTTTGTGTGCATAACTGGTATGTGCAAAGCAATTAGAATTCAACAGAAAACCGGAGAAGCGTCTAGAACCTAGTGATTTGCATTGAAAGCAAGGGAAAATTCTGGATGGATAGATGGCGCCCTGTGCATTGAACTGTTGATGCTCAGCGGTGATGACATGAAACTGATATAGGCGGCCGCCATAATGTACTAAGGCAGAATGCTGTGTGCATGAGGGTGATGGCTTTATTTATGAGGTAAGGGACTATATTGAGCACAGACTCATATAAGAGAGGACGAGATCCTTCTAGTATTGTTGAGAGGATATATAAAGCTCGGGTGAGAGAAGATGAGTCCGAGTATCACAACATAGTACTCCAAGGAGAGTGGGTAATAACTATAGGGCTCCAAGTTATTAGCAGATTCCAAGTATAGGTGACAGGGACAGTAAATCACAGTACAGTACAAGATTCTATATAGTGGATATTGTCATAGTAGTCTCAGCTCCAGTTTCGTCCGATTGTGTCCGATTGTGTAGCCGTCTTCGGTTTTGTATTCCGTGGCCTCTGAGTGATCCAAGTGATAAACAAGCTACAGCACTTTTGGACTTTAATTTAGTCGACCTCCGAGGTGGGTTCGGGAGTCAATTAGGAGCATGGTTTCTTCATAAGGACAAGTCGTCCGTGGACACGGCCCGCTATTGGAAATTGAAATTTGCGCTGGGAATATTCGCCAGGAGTCTTTGCAGTTCTGAACCTTTATAGTAATCTTGCTGCAGCCCGCGTCGAGGCACACACCAGGTAGTAAGTTTAAGTAGTTATTAATAACCAACTTTATTATAGATTGATCTTTGATTATTGAACATAATATCGAGTTTGAATGAGGATTGATTTAAAAACAAACCATAAATAAAACTTTGTTTTAAAATTTGTAATCAATGTTCACAGTGTAGTGTCTAGTATCAGGAGTTTGAATCCGTAGTTTTGAGGTGTTTTGGCCTTGGTC
Organism: Ophioderma brevispina; assembly: GCA_023653785.1. Classification (NCBI taxonomy): domain Eukaryota; kingdom Metazoa; phylum Echinodermata; class Ophiuroidea; order Amphilepidida; family Ophiodermatidae; genus Ophioderma; species Ophioderma brevispina. The sequence goes on from JAMKCH010000359.1 coordinate 50,778, forward strand.
AGGTGACCGTAACCAAATTCCCGTAGTCACTGCATCGACCGTGGGCAAAAGAGATATAGGCTTACAGACGACTTCGATGTATGAACATGAATACACGAGTGCCTGCTTTTGTCGAGATTGAATGGGTAATCGGATTAGATAATTGGTGGTTTCGCGTTGTTTGTAGTTATCTCTATTATGTCCATGAGGTAACAGACCCGGGTGATCCCCTACTCTTTTCGACAAGTTGCAATCTTGTACGTGCTAAGGGATGACTCTCTGAAACACGAACCACATTATTTACAGGACTCTCCGACCATTGAGACCGAGCGGTCCCCCACTGCATACACCGGCACATTCTACGCAATGGGTGGGCGAGGAGAAATTCATAATCACACTTATGCAAATTTACTGCAAATCCGGACCTGATAGGAAAATATTTGAGTATGTCCAAGAAGCCCGACTCTCGCGGGCTTCGAACCTGGGCCGCTCGATCATGATATTTGTTTTATGACCCAGGGAGATGTTTTTCTGATCTTGGGTACGACCCGGGTGCGATATTCCCCCCCCCCCCGTAGTAACTTACTAACTTAGGAAAAGTACACTCTTAACAAATTCGACAACAAATTTCTCACATTGAGTAGAGTGGGGGTTTTGTTGGCAATGTTGGCTTTTAATTCAATATAAACCTTACAGAATTAAGGCGGGGACTTCAGGCGTATATGCAGCAATGAGAACGATCTAATACAATGTATTTAAAGTGAACTGTGGCAGAACAACTGAGTACTAAAAACTACTACAAAACTGACCTGAGGACGAGTATAACTATTCGTTTCCGCTACAAGAAAAAGACAAAAAAAAAACAGAAAGAAGGAAAAAAGAGGGGTGCATTTTCTCTTCTAAGTGCAGTGTATTTTGTAGTATGGTATAGTAAAGTAAAAATATAGTTAAAGGCTAGGATATGGATGATGTGTAATACATGCAAGTTAACTAAGAAAGAAAATTCTCGCCGACCTGGGGCGTAGTATAATATCCCCTTAAGATACCTAACTCCGTACTAGGAAATTTCCCACGTTGATGGAACCTGACTATGAGATTGCGAGTCTAAGGGCGCACCCTACCCTGACTTGTTATTTGTGGTTACTAGGTCGTTTTTAATGTGGGCCGCCAGCTATAGATGGCGGACCACTTAGCAATCCGTTTGTGCGTGTGTATGTAGGTATGTGTGTTTGTGTGTGTCAAAAATTGTTAAAGTTTTTTTTAAATTGACCTCAATGAAAAAGTTTAACTTCAATTGGACACCAAACTCTGTCATAGATGCAAAGGGTAATCCCTCATATGTTGATGAGGCAAAGTCATGTTGAAAGTCAAAGGTCATGTGAGGTCAAGTGGAAAATGGGTTTAAAAATGTATAATTGATCTAAATGAAAACTTGAAGTTCAATTGAACCAAACTTTTGTCCTAGGTGCACCATGCGATCCCATATGTTGATGAGATCAAAGCGTCACGTGCCAGGGTCAAAAGTCATGGGGCGGCCACAGCTTATATTCTTTGAAGATAGGGAGCGCGAAAGCCGAGACCGCGAAATTCTAGTTTGACTAGCATTCAGCGAGACCCGCTCCGTCTTAAATCCACCGGCACTTCCAGGTGAAGGACCAGGAAGCGGTCCCGCTCTGGACTTAGTTCATTTTTGAAATGGCTACGTACGTGACATTCACCCAAAACGTCGCTTAGTAGTGGATCTAGGGGGATTTTAAGATGACCAATGAAGTGTCCGAAATGGAAAAAAATCTCGCTGCCGTGACCCGGCCCCCTACGTGACTTTTAACCAAGAGTTTTGTTAATAATATAGAAAACGATTACCGCGGACCAAGGAAAGCGGTCCGCTCTGGACTTAGTTTATTTTTGAAAAGTTAACAAACGTGGCCCGCTAGGTGACTTTCACCAAAAGATCTAGGGAGACTTTCCGCCGAACAAGGAAGCGGTCCGCTCTGGAGCTTAGTTATTTTGAAAAGATCTACATACAGTGGCCGGCTTAGTGACTTTTACCAAAGATCTAGGCGACTTTCAGGATGAACAATTAAAGGCTACCGCCCGGGACTTAGTTATTTTTGCAAAAGTCACATACGTGGCCGGTAGGGACTTTTCACAAAAAGATTTAGGGCGACTTTCCGCTTAACAATTAAGCGGTCCGCTCTGACTTGTTTTATTTTTGAAAAGTCGACATACCGTGGCCCGGCCTAGGGTGACTGTCACCAAAAGATTTAGGGCGACTTTCCGCTTAACAATTAAGCGGTCCGCTATGGAATTAGTTTATTTTGAAAATCCTACATCCCGTGGCCGGCAGGTGACTTTCACCAAAAGATCTAGGGCGACTTCCAGCTGACCAAGGAAGCGGTCCGCTCTGGACTTCGTTTTGGCCCGGCTAATGGAAAAATCTCCTTGCCGTGGCCCGCTACGTGACTTTTTTTCACCAAGATTTGGGGTAAATAATATAGAGGATGTACCGCTGACCAAGGAAGCGGTCCGCTTGGACATAGTCATTTTTGAAACGTCAACATGCGGTGGCCCGGCTAGGTGGCTTTTCACCCAAAGATCTAGGGCGATTCCCGCTGAACAAGGGAACGGGTCCGCTCTGGACTTAAGTTTTTTTCTGAACTTGGACTTAGTTTTTTTGTGAACGCTGGAACTTATTTCATTTTTGAAATGTATGAGATGCACTACCTTCCATTAGTATACGTTCTGGGTCGCGGCCCCTTTCTATCCTTAGAGCAACTTAATAGCGATAGCCCAGTACCTAACCTCAAGACGGTTGCGAGTTTGTCAGAAACTAGGCATGATACGCACCTTTGAAAATGAGAGATGGAAACCTAAACACCCAATCCTAAATAGGTTTGGCGGCGAGAACGGTAGGTGCAACAATTTTTATAAGCTACCGGGTCATTCTTGGGGAGATGAATTGGCTAAGAATACCGCACTTTTTACCATATGGTTTACCGTACTGTTCGGCCGAATTATAAATCGGTCCCAACCCCGGACCTCTACCGGTCAAACCTTGACCTTGACCCCGGGCAAGTGACCCTGACTTAGCCGGGCCACGGCCAGCAGCAATGTCACAACCCGGCTGAAAATAGTCGAGGAGAGAAGAAAAAAGAAGCGAAAGAAAAATTATAACTCCCCACCATCGTGCATTTCCCCTCCCAAGGGAAGCGGGGAGTACAAAAAAAGGTATGACAAAAAGAAGAAAAAGAAAAACATTACTTACCTTGACTGAGGAACTCGAACCTGGAAATCGGGAATCTCATAGCGTCTTGGGTCCTCGTCGCATCCACGGGCCATCTGAACACCCTTAACTGAAAAATGATTGCTGCATTTTTATAATTTTATACCTTGGAATCCAAGCCGTGCCACGGCAGCGAAACATTGTGTGTTCCGGTTAACTTTTCAAGTGTTGCTAGCCCAGGACCTTTACCGGTCGCAACCCTGACCTTAACCCGGGTAACTGAACTTCAATTGGCGGGAACTAAGGGGCGACAGCACGCCTGTTAAGGCGCATGCTGTTTTACCGGAATGTGGGGCCTATTGCATGAATCGGCCCAACCACTAACCGTTACCCGGTCGCAACCCCTGGCACCTTGACCCAGCTAACTGACCCCTCACTTGAAGGTAACTAAAGGGCGACCGCACGCCTGTTAAGGAGGCGTGCGGTTTACCGTAATTGTTGGGGCCTATTGCATGAATCGGTACCAACCACTAACCTTACCCGGGTCGCAACCCCTGACCTTGACCCGGCTAAATGACCCCTCACTTGACGGTAACTTAAGGGGCGACCGCAAACGCCTGTTAAGGAGCGTGCTGCGTTACCGTATAATGTTGGGCCTATTGCATGAATCGGTCCCAGAGTCCAGGGCGGAAACCCTCCGTGTTCAGCGGGAAGTCGCCTTAGATCTTTGGATGAAAAGTCCCGTAGCGGGCCACCGCATTGGACTTTTCAAAAATGAACTAATTAAGTCCAGAGTTCAGAAAAAAAATAAGTCCAGAGCGGACCGCTTCCTTGTCAGCGGTAAATGATCTGAATTATTAACCAAATCTGGGTAAAAGTACGTAGCCGGGCCTACGGAAGGGAGATGTTCAATGGCGGGGACCACTTCATTGGTCAGCATTGAAAAATCCCCCCCCTAGCCTATTAAAGCGAACGTGGTGAAATGTACGTAGTAGCATTTCAAAAATGAACTAAGTCCAGAGCGGACCGCTTCGTAGTTATTTACCTGAAAGTGGCCGCTAGACTTAGGTGTTGTGGTGTGGCTGAAAGCCTTCGGCCTGTTGACGGCTGGTTGGAGGCCGCGCGCGATGAAATCCACGAAATGGAGGATTTTGCCCCAAAATTTTGAAAAGTGGGTAAAAGTGGGTTTTAGTGATTTTAGGAAATATTCACAGCAAGTTCATTTTTTGCGATTAATAATGCACCGTCCGCGTGTCATAAATTTCTTCTATATATATAATATATATATATATATATTATATATATATATATATATATCATATATAATACAAAGTCTAGACCTAGGAAAGGAAACCTCTATGAGGTTCCGGTATACCACTCACTTACGATCACTGGTAACCGTCTTCAGATGAGGTAACGATCTTCGTCTGAAGATCGGTAACCAGTGATCGTAAGTTAGGGTATACCGTGAAAACACTCAGAGTTAACGGTTGCCTTTCCAGAGTCTATACTTTGTAATATTTTACTCTCTCCTGTAATGGGATTGAGCACTCTTAATTCCGAAGATAGTCACCTGAAAATAATACTGTTACTATGATGTAAGTATACATAAATATTATATAGTAGATATATATACATATATATATCTATATATATATATATATATATATGCATTCCACCCGAAAATCGCACTCTGAAATGAAAACCTTACATTGCTTTCCGGTTGGTATTTTTCTTAGATTTTTTTTATTAACTGTCAAAATAATACAAATTGTGTTTAAGTAAAACACCCTTTGTTGAATGGTTTCTTAGATTAAATGGAAGACAAATTGAATTTAGATTTAAAAATTTAATCTATTACATTTATATTTCCAGCATTCATAATTAAAAAAAAATATATAACTTTGATTTGTCCCTAATAACAATTCCAAGTAGATTTAATTCAATTTGACAATTAAAAGAGTAATAATCAATTGACCTTGTTTGTATGGCTTTTGGGATCTCCTGCATCTGTGCCCTTCCACTTGATTTCAATATGAGAGATTTATTAATTTATGAGCAGGCGTATGGAAGTTTTTTAGTTTTAAGTCAACTGATATATTGGTGAACAGAGCAGTCAGTTGTGATTGTTGGTTTGTTGGTTATTATTTAAGTGCTTAGACCGTCTTGTTAACCTTGACTTGTGAAATTGTGAAAACGAGGAAACCTGTGGAGATAAGGTTTATGGTTTTCATAGTAATATCACTCACACACACAAATGATATAATATGCGTGAAGAGTCAACTGAAGGGGAGTGCCCTATTATCACCATTGTAGGCGCGGACTGTGAGTCACGGGGACTTTTAGGACTTTTATCTCCTGCCATACGGGCGATAAGATGCAGATGCGGGGTTGGTAATGCAGTGAGAGCCCGCTCATCCCCAAGCTGCTCTGTCAGGAATGTGACCGTATTGATCAATGATCTCTACACACTGCACAAACAAAGCTCTCCTTTGACGCTGTATAACAGATTTAGTGACACGCACGACGCTGAATTCGGCATGTGTAGGACTTCGGGTGACTGACCTAAATAGACCACACAATCGAATGTGTGTACAGTGTACGTGTCATGCACAGCGTTGGTGGACATAGACGGTTCAGACAACTTATTCAGTATGATAGTTAAAAACGATAATTAGTGAAAGCATGCAATTGAATATGTCTAAGTGAAAGATAATAAATTGTTGTAATTATTACTTAGAAGAAATTTTGGGAAATTGAAGAAAAAAATTGCCCCTCGCGTTGGAAAAAAGCAGCAAAAATAAGAGGAACCTTGATGGAAATTTTCTGTGGAAAATCCCAATATGGCGCGGCTATGATGTGTGCTGTATATAGGCATCAACAAAATATGTCAGAAAATGATAACTTAGTGAAGCCATGCCAATTATCATGTTTGATGTGAAAGATAATTTGTATAACAATGAATTTGACAGCAAGGACTAAAAAATTGAGACAAAATGCCCTTGGTTAAAGCAGTTAACATATTGTATTTCAGTTTAAAAATCCAATATGGCGGCTCTATTAAACAAATGTCCGGGGTCTAACACCTGTGTATGCAAACCATGCTTGACGCGCCCACAAACACGTTACCGACGCAATAATTATGACAGCAATCAGACTCCATTGAATTTCCCAGTTAAAACTTGTTCCATGCCGGAAAATAGCCATGCATATTCCATTGTCACCTTTTTAAAGGAATGTCACTTTGCAATGATGACAGTGGCGTTCAGGAAATGATCTAAGTAATACCGACACCATAGTAGATCTCACTAGGCAACATTATATCGCACACATAATTACCATTATTTAGGAGTACTTTTTCAACCCTCAATTCCGGGAGTGACTTATGGAGCACGGAAATGACAAAGAACAACAACACAAACAATGAACAACGGAAAGTCTTATTTAAATTCGTTTTCAGGCTTACAAGCCGAGACCATAACGGATTTTCCCATTATCATTGCGAATATCATTTTACCACCCGTGTGTCGAAAAAAGTCTCTCGAACGTCATGAACCCACAATACAGAATTTCAAAATCTCCCCAAAGCTGTATCGCAAAAATGACGTCACCATCCAGTTAATGACGAGTAATGAGCGACGCTCTTCATTTGAAAAATGTAGAAAGACGTGTGTACGTGCACTGGATAGGCAATATCCACGCGATTGAATAGCGCGCCGGTGAAGAAACGGACAGTTGCAAGGTCCCTTTTGCTTACCCAAAACATTCATTCGGTTGCACGGGTTTCTAAGGGATGAGTCTAATGGATGCTGTTAAGTTATTTCCTGAGTCAATATCTGAAAAAATATCAAGCGTTTGCAATTGCATGGAGTCTTGTGCCCGTTTGCCTGTGGAAAATTAACTGTGAGTAGACGTAAACGAATGTATTCTAGGCAATTTTGTGACCGATTAGTTATGCTACTGGTGGTAACTACTACTATATGCACTTGCATTGCCACTGTACTAGACTTAGTGTTGTGCTCGCAAATGTATCATAACTGGGAAACTGGAGCGTAATACTGGGCTAGTTCACTATAAATTAGATTTAATCATGAGTCTTTTCGCTGGATACATTAGAAATGGATCACAATTAGGCCTAAGGGATAGCTTGTGATTTCTACATTTGTGTCACTATAGACTAGCTTATAACTCCAAAGGTCAGTCAATGACTAAATTCAGTTTTCCAATTTTAATTTCCAAGTTGATTTAAACAATGATTTCGTGCAGCTATAGGCCCTATTATAGACTGTATAGTGCTTATCTTGGTTTTCAAAGCGTGAGTTATCCGATTGGGGGGGGTGGGGGGGTGAGGGGGGAAGCGGGGGGTGTTTGTTGGGACCCATGCTCGTCCACGAGGTTCTGAAATGGACCCTTAAAAAGGCTAACAAGTCAATTTGCAGTGAAATTAAACCCTGCGGGAGTCTTATAACGGAGTCAGTTTTTTGGTGTTTGGTGAAAATTATACTAGTTTCAGGGTTTTTTAAAGGGGGGGGGGACCAAGTTGCAAAAGGTATATGTATACTCTTGCGGGACCTGTTCTCAATAGGTGACTAAAATACCTTTAAAATAGCCCAATATACAAAAAAATACACTTGTGCGTGATACTGCAAGAAAAAGTACACATCGGGGTTTATTTTGCTGATATGTTTATGTTAAATTTTCCTATTTTTATCATTGAACAGTCCCACAGAAATGAATTCTATACCCCATAGACTTAATATTGTGAATTTTATACCCTAGGGGTGTCCCGCATTTGCAGCTATAGTCGCTCTTTTGGAACAAGCATGGTAACGACCCACAATTAAAGAACCCCTCCCACGGAATTTTAGTTTAAAAAATTAAGTAACTTTTTTCAATAGTAGACGTGTATGGCCCCCAATCTTGAGCCTGTAAAAAGAGGATACGAGGTCATTTCCAGAAAGAAAAGGAATGCTAACTCTTGTCTAACCTGAGCCCTTGTTGTAAAAATTTCTCCGGGGGGGGGGTACACCCACTGTGATTTTCCTTTTTACACATCGGATTCATATAAATTTGGGACCAAAATGTTTGCGTTTTTAACTTGTATCAAAATAAGTACCAACATTCCCCCATATGAAGTTCAGAAGTTACGGAAAGAGTGAATACATGATAGGTGGAAAATCTGATATTTTCAATTTTACTCAAAAAACATGCCTAAAACGCTCTGTGTTGTAAAACAAATAGTTCCATCATGTTAGAGCCCCAAACCGCATGGAAATTCTTAGATACTCCTAAATTTTTTCATTGTTTTTGGTAAAAAAACTTGCTTTACCATTTGCTGATATGAGTCGCTTTGAAGTAAGCCTAATGCTGGGAGTTTGGTACTCATTTTGCTATCAATGAAAAGGCGTAGGATAAGTAGCTATCCATGGTACCAAAATAAAGTGTCTGTGGTATTCCAGACGGCCGAACCCCATACTAAGCGTGTTGAACTCCCCCCCGGTACCGCCTCCAATGCGCTCCCCATCCATCACTTTGGGGAGCGGACGACGTAAAATTGCGGCTCAGAAGGGGTGTTGAGTAAAGCGGAAGAAAATCTTGAAGGACGATTAATAATATCTAATATATCGTAACTACTTAGTAGTCAAACCACTTACTGCAGGGATTATTGGTCTGTGAGTGAAAACCGGAAAATGGCATTTTAAGAGATTGTATACATTTTGCATCATATTTTGTTCGAACATACCCCACCCATGCCTCGAACAATCAAAACAATATTGACCAACCTTGCATACGCGCAATTAATCGACTATCTGTCTCTTTTCCGTAGATTCCGATTACTGGGTACGTGCACGATCGGGTCCTTGGGTAGAGCAAAAGGACCGCCGTGCAATTTCCGGTTTCCTCACGCTCGAGCGGCGATAGCCTATCCAGTGTGTAGAGATCAGTGATATTGATTAAGTGGACTTTGAACTTATGCAGTCACATTTCTGAACAAAGCTGGGCATGGGCGCTCTCACTGCATTACCGCATCTGCATACGCCCGGTGTAGAAGTAACTATAGTCCGCCGTACTCATAGTCCGGCTACAACGCAACATTAGCTTCACGCTTTATTCCGTTGCCGTCTCTCTTGGTATACAGATTTTTAACATCTTGCAAATGTTTGAGATAAATTCCCATATATAATTTGTTTTGGTTTCTGTTGCATTTGGCATCTAAAATTGGCCATTTCATGTAAACTTTCCTTTGTTCTTTTCTTTCTTTTTGTAGACTTTAGACCAATATCTCAAAATGACCAAAATTTCAGTTAGAACCATGTAATATACTAAGTTAACTTTCACACCAATTTTCAATCGAGCGCCATATAGACAGACCTCATTAGACATACATCACTGATGTGTCTCTTCAAATAATATAACAAGCTTCTATCGTGTACTTGGTTAGAAACTGAACTACAAGGTCCCTATGCTAAACAAGAAAGTGGGAAGGCATTGGCACCTGCAGTGCTGTGGCTTGTTGTCGGGGGACTCCTTCTGTTGGGGTTACGTTTCCCTATTTTTCACGCAGTTATCTAGCGACTTCTCTCATTTTTACTTTGTGAAATCTATCCAATGTCATTCCAAAGACTTTAAAAAAAAATTCCGTAAAGACCCCTATGAATTCACCGTCGCCGAATGCCTTGTATTCAGGAGGGATTGTGGAAATGAAGTACAGACTTTTTCTATCGATCGATTTTAGTTTGTGAGGACCTAAGCCAATAGTGTCTGGAGGGTGTGCACATTTTCGTGTAGCGGCGTTTTCTTGGAAGCCAATATGGCTGCCACTACTCTCAAAATGGCCATAATTTTAAGCTCTATATCCAGGTTTTAAAGCACGAAGAATCTACTGGACGGGTTCTTGATGTGATTTGATCAGAAGATTAACATCAAATCCAATATGGCCACCCCGAAATCCAATATGACCCGAAAAAAATTGACCATATCTCATCAAGTATTTGAAATAGAGGCACAATTCTTGACTATATACCCAGTAGGAACTTATATTTGACATTTCAAGTGTGTTAACATGCTTCCCAATAAAGATGGCAGCCAATATGACTGCCTTTTAAGATCTTTAAAACCTACAAATTGTCATATATTCATAATATATTGGCCGTCATTTGGAATTTTAAGCATGTTGTCAAAACAAAAATACCAGATACGAGTTTGTAATGTTCAAATACATACATCTCATACTTTAAATTTTACTCATAATTTTGGTGCTATAACTAGATACAATACAGATGCATCGTAATTTATAGGTTTTAAAGAAGATACCCATATTGGTCCCCATCTTAACATTTTTGCATATTAACGAAACAACAATGCCAGATAATGATGTCAAATGGTCAAATATACGTGTTCGGATGTTTTCAATATGCATTCTAGAGGTGTTAAAAACTCTTGCAGAGTGTGTTCAATCGATAGAAAAAGTCTGTACTTCATTTCCATACTTCAGGCTGTGTGCGCAAACTTCCACCTGACTATTGTTTCAAAAGATGCGTGCACAGGGGAGTGCTCCACACTGTACTATCGTTTTTGGAGACATATCTTGAAATGCTTTCAACAACAGAGGAAAATCTAAGACACATATACGCAATTCAGACAAGTCTTCCAGCATGTCATGTCTAACCACGTGTCTTAAAACTGGCTTCAATAGACATGTCTCAAATGGAGACATGAGACATGTCTTTGCGAAAGATTCCTTGCATAGAGATACTCGTGTCTTACTAAAGTTGTGTCTTACTTTTGTTTTCTATTGGTGAAGACATGTCTAAATTCCAGACACTACTGAAAAATCTTCATCTCACCTGCCACTTTCCTCTGGAGCACTTTGGTGATGATGCCTGATGACATTGTAGCGTCCAACTTTATTACTTGCACGTGAAATGGTGAATCCAGCCTCTTTAGTGCGCTCGAAGATCTCGTCGTCTTCGCCACCCCAACCCCAATAGACATTTGGGAAGCCATTCATCTCGAATAACTGTCCTCTTGAAAAGCCAGTTACTCCCCCGAATAATGTGTCATAGGGTATTCTACAGATTAAATAGGCAAGCATGGTTATTGTTCTTGATTGTTAACTTGAGTCTCACACATGCGCTAACTCGCTCGCTCGCTCGTCACCACTGCAGCCACACGCACACACATCACACACCACACACACACACACACACACCCACACACACACAACACCCACACACACACACACACACACACCCACACACTGATGCTACATAAAGTTTGATCATTTTTTTCAGAGCAAATTTGGAACGTATTTCTATTTGACCTCAGTAATCAATTAGAGTAGGTGATCATTACATAATTAGTCCCCTCACTACCTAGGTGAAGTGAATCTATGCATAATTTTGAATACGTAAACAAATGCCTTTTGTTGGGAGCTATAAAAGGCAAGACGTCGGTTGTTTGTTTCTTTTCCTTGCTCCAAGACTGTGTCCAAAAAGCCCACGTTTTTTTCAAATTTGGTTGTTACCTTTACAACAAAAACTGAAACAGAGGTTCCCTAGGCTATGCCTCGTCCAACGACATTGTCAATACGCCGAAGAGTGCTTGCACTCCGACGGGAAGGGTACAAACAAGCCAAAGTCACTGATTTCCTCGGGATATCGCAGAGTACGGTCTGTAAAATCCTCAGACATTATCGAGAGATGGCTCATTTGAGGACACGAAAATCTCCAGGACGACCACAATTGACTACCAGACGAGATGATCGCCGACTGCTTAATCTGTGCTGTAGAGCCCCGAAAATAAAAACGAGCCATCGTCGTCGTTGTGGAGAAGACACTATGGAATCAACGTTTGCCGCCAAACTCTAAATCGGAGATTACTTCATCATGATTACCGAGCAAGACGAATGACCAAAGATCCACGCCTAACCGTTCACCACAGATTTGTTCGTCTTTACTGGGCTAGGGAGCACAGAAGATTACCGCTCGGACACTGGCGAAATGTTGTCTTTATGGAAGAGAGCCGCTACATCCTTGATCATCAAGATGGAAGACAAAGGGTTCGCTGATTATTATATGTGGTGAGAACCTCCGAGATGACTGTATTCAGGAATCGACTCAAAGTGGTGGCGGCTCAGTGATGGTATGGGCTGGTATTCATTATGGAGGAAAAACGTCACTGGTGGTGCCAGATGGAGACATGAACGTCGTCGTGTACCTTGACATTCGAAAACACGCTGCTCATGCAAGGAGGTTTATTAAAATTTCGGGCTGCAGACGAAAACGCCACGCCGCACAGGGCCGCTGTAGTGAGACAATTTCTTGAGGCAGAGGGGGTGGAGAAGATACCATGGCCTGGTTGCTCCCCTGATATGAATCCTATCGAGCATGCCATGCCTGGGATGCCTTAGGCCGAGCCATCAATGACAGGGACAGTCTTCCTCAAACTCTACAGGATTTAGCTCAGGCTCTGACCGACGAGTGGGACGCTCTGCCATTAACATCATCAACAACCTTGTGGACAGTATGCCGTGACGTCTTGACGCACTGATTCATGCCAGGGGTGACCATACTCGATATTAGTGACTGATGGACATTTAAAACAGTACTATTGAACATTTCGATGCATGAAACCACCCAAAAATGTGTTATATGTAAAACTGACTGATGTGAAAAATTGTAACAAAATCCTTAAATCTGCTGTTCAATACCCCTTTTCCTTTCAGGCTAAGGACACAGTTCGTAAAAGGTTAATTATGGACTAAGTTCATGGTGATATGTTCGGAAGAGACTGATCAATCAACTAGTGTGGCGATATACATCCTAGATATCATAAATAACTCACACTGTAAGAATCATTCCATAAAAAGTGGTAAAAAATATTTTTTCCAACTTTATGAGCAACACAGTGTATATACCGTGTGTCCCAAAAAAACGTAACACTTGGTGGCAGGCGCCATAAGTTTTTGAACAAACGCACGTGACGACGTATTCTTTGTTGTAAGGTAAGATGGGACTATTAGCTAATATCCCTGAAAAGTTCATATAGGTAGAGTCAATATTTTTTAAGATATGACCCCAGAAATCAAGTAACCTGCAGAACTCATTTAACCAAATTGAGGCGCTATTAACTACAAATACGGTACGGCACTGTACGTTTTGCGCCCAGAACCACCAATATGAATCTAAATCCACCCAACATTTTCCCCTTTTTTTAAAGGACAGTGCTGCAACAAATATTAACATATGAATGTTTCCATTGGTATTAACAGCTAAAACATGTTTTATTATAATCAGTTAAATAATAATCATGTAAAATGCAGTCATTTGACGCAGTAGAAGTTGTTCTGCAAGGAATTTGGGCAAGTAAATGTTGATTGCAATCAATATTGTACTTGCCATTCTTTTCTTCATTGCCAGTCTTGTGGTTAACCAGCTCCTCATTTTTTGTAAAACGGGTCCTGCGGGTTACTTCATTGTTGGGGTCATATCTTAAAAACTATTGACTCTACCTTTATGAACTTTTCAGGAATATTAGCTAACAGTCCCATCTTACCTTACAAGAAAGAATAAGTAGTCACGTTTTTTTTTTGGGACACACGGTATATCTCATACTCTCTCTCAACCGAGACAAGGTCAGAAGACCTTGTTTGAATGTATTTAAAGTTGTCTTATAGTTCAGGGCCAATAAGCCCCTATAAGAAAAAGTGGTTCCCGTGAGCTTTAGTGTTTATTTTCTAATTTCCATTGGATTCCAACAGAAAATGCGATGGTGGCGTTTTTTTCTGAGAATTATTTGTAATGTATCACTTACGCCAATGAATATCATATCACTAAAATTCAGAGCAAACGCTCAAGTACCAAGACGGTTTAACTGAAAGGATGTGATATATTTCTTTTGCCATTAGAAACTCTTATCTGGTATTTCAGTCGTGATAGCACCTTCCAATTCAAGATGGCGGCCAAAAAGACAAAACCATAATATGTAATATATTTGGTTATATCATCCAAAAATATTATAAAATGTGTATATTAAAGTGTGAGATATGTCTTTGATTATATTCTTGTATTTGGCATCTATGTTTTGTTAACAATATAGGGAAATCCCAGATGTGACCAATACAGCTTCCGTTTTAGATTTTCTAAAACCTTCAAATTATCATATTTCTGTATTATATTAGTTATGTATTATCCAGGAATTGTTATAAAAGTATAAATTAAAGTATGAAACATGTTTTTGATCACTAGATTTTTTATGTGTTATCATACTTAAAATTCATGATGTTGGTCAATTGATAACAATTTTGTAGATTTAAAGAACTTAAACGGAGGCGTATAATTTTTCATTATAAGTATTTTAACAAATCAAAAAAAAAAATACCAGATATGAGTTTCTAATTGTCAAAGTCATATTATTTTATATACCTCATAGACAGTTCCTTATCATCTAATTGGTCAAATGAAAGTCACATGACATGGTATAGTTTCACTATTTTCGCATAAAACATGTATAGTACCTTTTTTGCTTGGTATAGTGCCTTTTTTACCCGGTATAGTATTTTTTGGACCGGTGTGGCAGGAAATATAGTCCTCCGGGCTCACAGTCCGGGAACAATGGTGAACAATAGGGCAATCGATTCAGTTGACTCTTCACGCAACATTAGTTTCACGCTTATTCCGTTGTCGTCTATGGAGCCCGGACTATGGCTCCCGGCGGTAACGTATAGTAACTGTTTGACCGGTATAGTAATTTTCTAGCTGTGGTCTCGTTACTGCAGCTGAAAGATCTACCTATGAAGCATGAGGTATATAAAAAAATATTAACTGCCCTTTATTCGGGCCATAGTCAAAACTATTGACCCTCGGTGATCGCGAGACCGTACTATTTCCCATCAGCTCCGTTTCGGGAAAATAGTGTAGTCCCGAGATCACCTCGGGTCAATAGTTTTGACCATGTCAGTCATGAGCAGTCAATATTTGTATATTATACTTTATTTTGTACTTTTATCATAATTTCTGGATAATATAACTAAATTTATGCGGATGGTAATTTGTAGATTTGAACGAAACTTGAAGACGGCCATACTGGCTGACTGGACCTATAAAGCAAAATTGTATTAAACAATGCTTGACAAGAGCCGCTTTTTCAATAATATTCCAGTTTTGGACGCCATTTTGAATTTTGTTGGAATGCTGCATTTTTTCATTGTTTTAACATCTTGATTGTGTTATAGAATGATAAAAGGAAGCTAAACGGTTGATTTGATTGAGTCCTGGTATATTTCAATTTTGAATTATGACATGTATGACGCCATATTTGATTTGAGAAAATGGCGAACATACGCTTTTGCTCAACTATATTATAATTAATAAGCTCCCGTAGAGAACGGAATATAAATATTCAACTCCCACGGTAACACATAATATGGCCCCGACTATAATGCGTTATTGAAGCGGACTATAAAAACGTGCAAAAACTACCAAACCAGTATTGATTAAAGATTAGAAAATCCCAATTGTAAATCTTACGTGTAATTCCATACATCAGACCCACTCATATAATGCCTGGGCATTCCGCTGCAACCATAGTAGTTTCTATCATCTATTGGAATATGGTCGACATCATGAAATATGAAACAGTCCCATTTAGTAAAATTTAACGCCTCCAGGAATGCCACATTCATCAACATGGCCTTGTTAAACGTAAGATTATTTGCCTGCAGAGAGTAGACGAGATTTTTCAATAATATTAGAAATATTGACAAATCTTGACAATTTTGAGTGAACTGGTAAAAAATGTCGCTGCAATATGCAGAGTTCGTGCAGACCAAACAATTTAACACCTCTTGAGCCGATCCGCTATGGGCCGGTTCACTGCCGTCTTAGATGTCTCTGGGGAGATGTGGGAGGGTACACAGATTATTATCATCTTAACGAAAAGGTGATGACAACAGGGAACTATAGGAAGCCAAATATCGTTAATGAAATAGCAAAGAAAATTCCCTGAAGTTCAATTCGAACAGGCAACTTATGGATTACGAGCAAAGTGCTTCGCCATATCCATACATTGGCTGGATAGCTCAGGCAGTAGAGCATTGGAGTGGACTCGCGATTCAGAGGTCACGGTTCGAATCCCGGTTTAGCTCAATTTGTTACGCTAGCTCACCTTTGACGAAAAAGTCTGATTTTAGTTCCTTTGTGTTGTAAATTGTACCGACTATTCCTTGTGGTTTTTTTTTATTCAGAACGTTTGCTACCCATTGAAGCAAGTAATGCATATATCTTTTTGCGTGATACGAAGCATTCACAATGTAATCCAGAGTAATATTAATCCACGGGATTATGTCAAATCCATTTTAAACGGTACTGTAAATGGCTCCAATGGTGGCAAAAGTATCAAATCTTAAGGTTGAGAAGAGCACTCCTACACTGTTAAAAATGTCCCTAATTTTACCAGACTTTACCTTTTAAATTACGGTAAACCCCAATTTTTCAATAATCTTCACGCTTTATTACCTATACCTAACATAAAATTAGAATTTGGAAGTAGAAAAAATGTCAATAAACAGTGGCTAGAAAATAATACTACACATTTTGAAAAAAGGTAGTATTTATACGCTGACCGTTGTTATTTTTCCGTAATATTACGTTCTTTTGTAACTTATTTGTTTTTAATGTAAGAATATGAACTATGAAAATCGTTTTACCTATAAAATGTGTTAAATAACGTCGTAAGTAACGTCATTAAAAAAATGCAAAATCTTATTTGCCCTATCATTTTTAAAAATAGTTTTCAAAACTTTTGAAGAACTCAATTCCTCCTTTTTGTATTATATTTAGTTTAATTTGAAAAAAAAAGTAGTACACACATATAATTATATATTTAATTTAGCATCTGTTATCAGTGAAGTCATGTAGTTTAGTGGATAAGGTTTAGGACTTGTAATCTTAAGGCCCCAGGTTCGAATCTATGTAAGGTACATGTATTAAGTTTACTCATATGATGATTAAGTATTTTTTGACATTAGAATATGTACATTACCATATAAAACAAAGTGTATAATCTATTTTAAATTTTTATTTCTTCACGTTTTCCCTTTGTTTATTGCCTTTTTTCTCAAAATTGTGTGTCTGAAATATGACTTTTTTACAACCACATGGTAACGTAAATACAACGTTTGTATGATGCCATAGCTACGTGAAAATTTGGTCAGAGGATTGTAATAACGTTTTAATTCTTAATATTGTTTTAACATGTCAAAAACCAACAATGTCGAAGCTGAGATTTTACGCCGTTGTTTTACGTTCCCTGCAATGGTTTCGTATTTTTATGGCTCCAGTTATTTTACGTTCTGCACGTTGTGAGTCCAAGCTGCCAGTCAAATCCCTTTTTTTACAGATTTATTTTTAACAGTGTATGGAACTCATCACAAATGTTAAGGGGGTGGGGGCTCATAAAATTTAGGAGGTGCGCCCAACTCGCTTCCGCGGTCCTATGGAGCTAGGCATCATTACTAGATTAAGAAATAATTTTATAAATTTTAAGCTGCATTTAGATTTGGGCATTTTGAAAATTGAGCATCAACAGTGATGAAGATAGGCTCATACAGCAGAATATATAGCTACTGAAATAATGGTCTGAAATAAATTTTAGGCGTTTTTTATGTCAAGGCATATCTAGGCATTAAAGCCCATGATATACTTTCAGTCGCAGCGAGCGATTTCTGCTCGTGAGCATCTTGGGTCAAAATCCGGTATTGCGCACGCCAATCGCTCGCTGTGACTGGAAGTATATTATGGGATTAATTAACAGCATGAAACTATTGCACCGGACAGGTTCTGATATCAGAGATATGCGAAGCGGGTGAATATGGTAAAAGAAACCTTTGATGGTCGACACAGTTTGATACTGAGACATCAACTAACGGCTAGGTCGTGCGGCCTTACTGACATTCAAAGCCTTGAATCAGGGGTTTGAATGTTTGGCATCAGATGGCACAACAGGGTCCGTTCCGACCTGCATACTATGCCATGCCTGAGTGGACCAATTTGTCCCAAGCACTGTGTAACTGGTAGCTACTGGTATGAAAAGATCTGTTATGTAGGACATACGACACGACCTTGCAAAAGAGGATGCACAAAATGTTTTTATGGTTTCCAAGCAACATTGACCTGCTGATTCCAAACCTTGATGATGCAACTTTGTCATCCTTGAGCATTTTGAGATAGGATGGGGGTAAATTAACGAGGAAAATTTTTGAAAATGCTTCAAACAGGGTTTAAAGACATATGCACCTGGTTCCGAGCATTTAAAGAGTATTAGGCGGTCCCCTGGTGTCCCGATCACATGGGTTTCGCGATTACCTGGCTTGAATGACCCGGCATCAACAATTGACCCCACCAAGTTTCATGTCCATACACCAACGTTTACCCCATTTGACCTCCTTTGACCTTGAATGACCCCTGATGACCTTTGATCCGCTAACCAATACAAACTCGGTCTTCGGACGGTCAAGGGGTACCCACCCTCCAAGAAAATAGACTCGGTAAGACAGACACACCCGCAGACAGACCACCGGTATTAATATATAGATAGTTTGCAATTTCTACAACCTTTTATGTTTGCACGACAGGCAAAACTGTTCACGGTCATCATGATCATGGGGGTATTACGATGTCTCGTGGACTTCAAGGTCAGAAATACCCTTTAAACACAAGCAAATGTGCACAAATAATCTGAATCTTATATAACAACACTGTTTTAGTCTGGTTTTAATGAAATTGATTGGTTCAAGAATTTGGAATATCCAAAACACAATTACAATTCAATAATAATACACTCAATGAGAAGACTCCACAATGACAGCATGCAAAGTCTTATAAAATCCATGGTATATAATCCACGGGAATCTTCTCAGTCCTGAAGATAACTTTGTCCAGCAGAAAACGCAGCAAAAACGCTCATTTTAGATTTAAATATTCGTGACTCTAGCCTTTAGTCAAGTCTTTGTCCGGTGTGCGTAAGAGCGCCTTCCTACCGCGTACCGTTAGTCTTTGAAGACTAGCATTCAGGTTCCGCCGGATGTTGATGCTCGATTTGGCAATTGGCGATTTCCAAACGGTAATTTGGGGAGCTGCTACGTGCATTACTATGGCAGTCTCTGTCTCAGTAAAACTACAAAATCACCTCTTCATTCGGAACTTTTCAAGATGGCGGGTTTTGGTTACTTCATGTTGGGCTAACTGCACATGTCTGGTGAATTCATTGACTATTTCGAAAGCGTCACTTGACAACGTTGAAGAAAGCTGGTCAGATAAATCAGAATATTTCTTTCTTAAGGATGTTATCAGCATTATGACCGTTCACATTACTTTTCAATTTTACACTACGTGGTGTTATATGTTCGTGAAGACACCGTAGGTTGAACATAGATCGTTGTGATAATTCGCGATTTGCCTAGCCGTCTTTTTTTCCAATTGTTATACGCATGGGACAGGGCACTTCGTGGAATTCCTAGCCGCCTGTCACATGACCAACCCAACGGGTCAGTTGCCTGATGAAGTCCGGCGATATCGGACGCAACGTCGCACTAGTTGCTATCAAGTAAGTTCTAGTAATTGCTGTAATCATATATCCTTATCTACTACTACTGGATGAATGAGAATATTCATCTTTTTTACAAATACCACCATGTTCTTCATATTTTCCATAATACAGCAAGGATCTTAAATAAATTGGAATATGCCCGATCGACAGTCTTACGCGGCGCTCTTGTTGAGAGGGTTTTAGACTGACTGGTATAAAGTTATGTAGGAATTACTTAGATATAATATTTGATCAAGCCAATACAGGCGACTAAAATATATTTTATTGTATATTAGAATAGCACCTAAGCAGATCCTTGTCATTTGATTGGAGGATTGTTGGTCACATCTCGTTCAATATACATACCAGTTTATGGCCTACGTCAAAAAAGTTGAAATATGTAACATGCGCCGTGCATTCTCTTAGTAATAGAGTCCGCTCGGGCTTTATGTTGTGTTAGCATTCAATGTTGAACTTTGACTTAAGAGGTGGAAGTGTCACAACCTATGATACGATCTGACATGATCTGCTTGCAGACGAAAGCTTGGGCAAATCGATGATCGGTTTGTCTGTTATAGGTTTATCCTCCATCAATCAAATGACAAAGATCTACTTAGATGTTATATAAAACAGATTATGAATGTTTTTCATTCGTGCAATGGAAAGAAAGTTTTCATTTGTTCAAAGATGGAATGCTCCATTTAACCCTAAAAGGCCGGGGGGGGGGAATCCGTCCTCCCCTCGACATTTTTTGTCGTATCTCACCTATTTGTTATTTTTTCAAGCCGAAACTACATGACTTTTTTCTTTGAAGCCTTGCGCTCGATTTTAGTTACACTAAGAGCATGTGTGCACATACTTTTACACACATCATGGCCAAAAAAATCATACTTTTGCTTGAAAAAATGGCGAAAAACCATGAATTTTGCGATTTTTAAAGATTTTTCGCATTTTTGCATGACGTCATGTTTGACGCCGCTGTGACGTCATACAAGGTATGTTTGTACTTTTTTGGTGTCCATGGACTCGGGAGGATTATAGCTATCCATTGGTACCACACATATGATACTTCATCAATCCGTTTCCGAGATACTACTACTAGGGTGGGGGGCGGCCCCCGGCGGTGAGATGGGTCCAAAAAGCCCGGCTCTTTTAGGGTTAACCCATTCAACTCGGCTTCGCCTCGTTCAGTAGAACATTCTATCTTTCAATTCAACATGAAAATATTCTTACCATTGCATTCATAAACATTCAGTATTTGTAAAATAGACATCCTTAATGATTGCTATGCTATTGCAGACATTTACACATTAATCTAAAACCCGAAAGATTATCTATTGAAAGCTTAAGGACAACTGCGCTAATACGCCATGACTACGTTCTAACCATACGTCAATACGTCACACTGCATGGAATTTGTGGAGGAATATCTTTTGGTAGCGCTATTACTTTAAAATCGCGTATGGGCATTTGCACACAGTTTCACCCGTCTGTCCACGCCTCAGTCATTTTGAGCAGCTTTGGTGGTGAAAATACATGTTTCTCTCTGGAAGCAGTTACATTTTAAGTGTATTTTAATCCAAAGTAAACTTAAATGACGCCTCACCCGTAGATTACCTTTGACCTCCTATCATTGAACTCCCCATATATGACGGTGGGGTTTCACGAAAATCCATCAAAGACTTTAAACAGGGAAAAAGAAGATGCATTGTAATATGTACTCTGTATTAAAAGATATCCTACAAGCTTACCTGTTCAACAACAAAGAATCCAAACTCTAGTCGTTGTCGTTGCATCATGGGAGTCAGATACTGGAGTGCGATAGGTAGATGATGGGCGCGATCACGATACGGAATGATTATTGCAACCTTTAAGTACAGAGAAGAAAAAAAGAGATAAAATTAAAGCATATAGGGTGCCAAAAATATGCCAAAAAATCAGCCTATTGACCTGAATTAGAGGTTACACCCGTTTAACACCGTTTTGATTCATCTTTACTTAAAGCGGCACTGGCACATTTTCACAAAATATGAAATTTCTTCAATTTGCTCTCAAATGATAGTCTCGGCCATTGGAAGAACAGAGATATATTTTACACATAAAAATAACATACCCCAAAACAGATAGGGACATTGATATGAGGATAAAGACATCCAGGTACTTTGTAGGCCAACTTTTAAGTTTTCCATTTTCTTTTAAGTTTTTCCTTTAACTTCAACAAATGTGTTTAGTACATGAATATTTTTGACTCGTACTCACTGATATTAAAACCACAAAGTTATAGACCGGTCAAACAGTGTGCATAGCGTGGGAAACATGCATACGGTGTGCGTGTTCTTGTGTTAAACACCATTTTCGTCGTCTGCTGAATTTAACGTCGCCGGCGACGCTAAATTACAAAATCGTTCTGTTTACCCATAAAGAAGCTGATTTGGTCTTAATCATTTCGGGTGAGGGCTTTTATATATAAAAGCTTTACAACCATGCAAAAATATCGATTTTGAAAAATCTTGAGGGCGCACTATTTTTCAAATGTGCCAGTGTCTCTTTAATTTCGATAGTATTGAGAGTAAAAACAGATTTGAGGTGCTGTCTGATGCTTCTACCAATACTTCATGCAGTTCTGATCTTGTACACGGTTTACCGCAAAACGAGAACATTGGAGCACGTTTAAAGCCTCTAGTCCTCGTAAAGAAACAACTTCAGAAACTAAACCTCATAAAAATAAATGTAGGGAGCGTCACATCAAGATTATTAATATTAACTGTCAAAGCATACGTGCCAAGTTACCTAGTTTTCTATGTTTAGTTGACGAAGAAGACCCCGATGTTGTGGTAGTAACAGAATCATGGTTAAACTCCAATATTATCACTGGAGAATTTTTTTCGTCAAATTTTAACATCTTCCGGAAGGATCGTGGACATGATGATGATTCCCACGGAGGGTTTTTTTTAGCCGTCAACGATAGATTGATTGCACAAGAGGAAAATAATCTTGACCAGTCCAATTGTGAAATGAAATGGTGTAGTATACACGTGAAAGGCATTGCTCCTGTTTATATAGAACCTTTTACCGTTCTCAAAAACTGATAATGATTATCTTAGACTGTTAGATGATTCACTCCAGAAGATCCCCAGATTAATGCTTCCACCTGGCTTCTGGGTGATTTTAACTTACCCGATGTCAACTGGGCTTCAAATAGGTTTGTTCCGAGTGGGAGATATCCAGGTCCAAGTAAACTTATGATTGATATCTCATTGGATCATAACCTCCACAACGTTGTCCAGAAGCCCACAAGAGGTAATAGTATTCTTGATCATTGTTTTACAAATGACCTCCCCTCCTTCAAAGAGGTTCAAGTCACAGCTGGCATTAGTTATCATGACACAGTTGTTGTTACAGCATCAGTCAAACCAAGACTTGTTCACAAGCCTAAGAGAGAGGTTAACATCTTCGCAAAAGGGGATTATGACAAAATTCGTGAAGATTTGAATGCCTTGAATGATACTTTGACAGACGACTGTGTCAACAGGAGTGACATAAATGATTTATGGACAAATTTTACCAATATTGTGCAAAAATCCATGGATGATAACATTCCATCGGAAATGAGTACCAGTATTAAAAGATTAAATTACCTTGGATGAATAACACAATGCGGAAAAGGTGCAACAAAAGCGTAAACAGTCTGATAAAGCTCCGAGCTCAATTATACCATCTTGACATCAGACACGGTACTCATAAATGGATCTAGATTTTTCTTTCAAATAGATCTGCGAAGGTTATCATTGATGGCAAACACTCATCTTGCTCCCTCGTCATTTCTGGAGTACCCCGGGGAACTGTATTAGGGCCGCTGTTATTCTTGGCCTATATTAACGATCTTCCGGAGCATGTTACATAAGATGTAAGATTGTTCGCAGACGATCTAATTTTGTATTGCCAAATTGATTCTGTCAATGACTGCAACATCCTTCAAAATGATATCAATCTACTCTGTGACTAAGAGTCAATATGACAAATGAAATTCAATAAATCAAAATGACGCATAAGAAAAATCCCTGGCTACATCAGTATTTCATGAGAGATTCAGCTCTACAGGAAGTTAAAAACCATCCTTACCTTGGAGTGGAGCTGTCTAGTGATCTAACATGGGCGAAGTACATTACCCAAACTGTTAGTGATGCCAATAAATGTCTTGGCCTCATAAAATGATACCTTTGGAACTGCTCTCCTACAGTTAAAGAAATAGCCTTCAAACTCTTGTTAGACCCAAATTAGAATATGCTAGCTCAATCTAGGATCCTCATCACAAAACACTTAATGATAACCTTGAAAGAGTCCAAAGACGGGCCATAAGATTCGTCAAAAATGATTACGCCCGCCCTAGTAGTGTTACTGACATGAGAGTGCAACTCAACTGGGAGACGCTAGAAGCTCGTAGGGAAAAAAGCTTGACTTATCACTATCTTCAAAGAAACCCATGGATTTATACCAACCAACATCGGATACCTTAAATTAAACATGTTACTCGTTCCGCTCATAGCCTTAATTACAAGATTCCACATGCAAATTAAAAACTGTTACCGCGAATCCTTATACCCTCGCACATTCCCTCGTTGGAATGCGCTACCATCTGAATTGAAAGCAGCTCCTTCTGTCCCAGCTTTTAAGACCTTGCTGGAAGGGAGCAAAATTTAGTGATGCACATGGGACTGCACGTCAACAGCCGCATCAGGGGCGATTTGTGCAGTATTCTATCAAGATCAAGTGAGGGTATACCGTGAAACTCAGAGTAACGGGTGCCTTTCTAGAGGTCTATACTTTGATCTCCTGTAATGGGATTGAGAACTCTGAAAGGTGCATGTTCCAATTTATGTCTACTGTGTTCTCTACTTGATATAAGAGCCTGGCACTTGTTCCGGGTAAATCGTGGGGGGGGGGGGTCCCAAAGACGATCGGAACCTTTAATTAGAAAGATAGCCACCTGTAAATAATTTTTTTTTGTAAAAAAATAACTGCATGTCATAATGTACAATTCCCTGCTGTATCGTAATTTTGGGGGATATCGCAAAATCCGGGTTTTCGATATCGCAACCCCGGGTTTTCTTGAAACCCCCAATCAAATTCGTGTGTTTACCGGAAAGGGGCGGGTCTTCGATATCGGAAACTAGTAATCCCCGTGCACATCGTGTTTCTTTGTCAATATGGCTACCAGCTTTAATTGAAATGAATTGATCTGTGGCCATATTCGTATTTATGCCCAATGACGTCATCACAGAATAAACCTCTATGGTGAAATGTACGTGCAAGCTATGTAAACAAACACCTACGGGGCGTCTATTAAAATATTGCCGATTCGGGCTCATATCAGAAACGCTAACCTCAGTAGCTCTCAGCTTACTTCAACACCAGAGAATCGAAAGAGTATCGGAAACCCAGTGTTTTCATAATCGATGCAACACCGAGTATGTCTCTACCAATTGCATTGCGTTATGGCTTCATGACGTCATTATCACATTACAATTGCATTGCGAGGAATGTGCAAATCGTGAATACATATTTGAACCCACGTCAAAACAGAGTTCTCACTTAAAGACCGTCAGTTCCGCACTAAGTTTTATCTCACCCAAAGCCCCGGTACGAAAAGTCATGAACTTAACACCCGTAAGCGATTCATAAGGGCATGGAAGAAATCGATAAGAAGGAACCACAACGATCCACTTTGCTTTTGACCATCCATCTGCCGTCCAATAATTGCAATTCTTATTCATATCCTCACAAGTGGCCCTTCCGATTTTCTCACTAGCGATGTTGCGGCTGCCGTCGTACGGTACTCATACAATAGGCTTCTTTTCAAGTTAGCTGCTGCGCCTCAAAAGAAGCCTATTGTATGAGTACCGTACGACGGGAGCCTAAACATCGCTATTCGAGAAAATACGCAGTTCGTGTTTGTTTCTTCATTGCGTAAAGATTCCGGGTCTTCGGGAATCAGCGAATCAGCACGCGATGCATGCTGGAAAGAGAATACTCAAGCAAATATAGCGGCTTACATGGAAACCGGCCAACCCAAATTTAGTCAAACTTCCATCCTTTATTTCTCACACTGGGCAGTCTTGGGCACTAAAGCTGAACGCATAACGATGTACATACATTGCCTATCTAACGAAAACAACAACAAATACACACCGGAGACAACCGGAATATTTTGTAATATTCTGTAATACTTTCACACTTTTTCGTTTTCGGGCAATGAGTTTTCCAAAAGATTCTCCAGCAATAATTGCTCGCCAATCAACGATTGTGGCAGAGAGATTACGATCAAATGGTTCGCTGTTGAATGCCTTTTTTGTGCGGGTGACAGATTAAAATCGGATGGTGGAAGTCGATGTGGTTCCTTCTTATCTCTTTCTTCCATGATAAGGGAGTCCTACCATAGAATTTATTATCTCAGGCTTACCTTCCATCTAGGAAAACAGTCGTTTGGTCTCCAATGTCCACCAGGCATATACGTGTAATTCGATAAAATCGATATACTTTTTGTCACTATAGATTCTGGAAAAACTTGTTGACACTTTACCGTTCCTTTTATCTCCATGCAAGATGTAGAGAAATCCTCCTTTTTAGTCCGATCTAACTTCCTTAAAATATTGTTCGTGTCTGCCACAAGTGCGTTGACATTATCAAGATGGCTCCCCAACAGTTTTTGTTCCACTGTTTTTAATGGGACGTCACTCAAGTCAATGTTTTCTGCCGCGCCAACTGTGTTATATGAATAGATAGAAACAAGGAATAAGAAATAAAGTGTAGCATTGCGAGTCACGGAAATGTGGGCCATCGTGGACGCAGGTGTTTTTTAAATACAGCTTCATAGACACGTCGGCGTAGCGCATTTTTTTCCTTGCAACGCGGTAAGCTATAAAAAAACTTCTGATAAGGCACCCATAACATACGACTTATGAGTGAATTATACATATATACCCATGATACACCGCGCGAGAAGTACATACTGGCAAAAACTGTCAGTATGCACTTCCCGCTGCGGAAACATCGTTTGCCGATTAATGCGGTGTGACACGAGACACCGATGGCCCGTGTCTAATGAAAAACAAAAACAAAAACAAAAAACGGGAAATTTGTACTAGCAAAACAGCACTGTCAGAGCCTAGAAATCATAATTGTTTTCATTTTTTCAGTTCTCGGTCAAATGCCCACCAGAGCCGAGCCATTTTAACCCAGGAGCTAGCACACATTTGTAACACATCTCAAGTACAAAAGGTTTGAGTGATTAAATATGTTGACAGACTGACAGGGACCCCTGAAACGTGATTCTTAAGTGCCGCAAGTGGTGCCTTAAGGAGAGGGGGCCAAAACAAAGTTTGTACAGGGGTCAAATTTGTAAATTGATCCAATCATGTTGAAAAGCACACCATGTTATGTGTCTAACCATAAGGATTCAGAAAAGGTATAGTTTGTAATATGTACAGTCTAAAGTTTCAGAGTTATAGGCTAAAAACTTTTTTTTTTTTTTTTTTTTTCGTGGACGCAGGTGTTTTTTAAATACAGCTTCATAGACACGTCGGCGTAGCGCATTTTTTTCCTTGCAACGCGGTAAGCTATAAAAAAACTTCTGATAAGGCACCCATAACATACGACTTATGAGTGAATTATACATATATACCCATGATACACCGCGCGAGAAGTACATACTGGCAAAAACTGTCAGTATGCACTTCCCGCTGCGGAAACATCGTTTGCCGATTAATGCGGTGTGACACGAGACACCGATGGCCCGTGTCTAATGAAAAAGAAAAAGAAAAACAAAAAACGGGAAATTTGTACTAGCAAAACAGCACTGTCAGAGCCTAGAAATCATAATTGTTTTCATTTTTTCAGTTCTCGGTCAAATGCCCACCAGAGCCGAGCCAATTCTCCAATGCATCCTCCAGCAAAACCCAATAAAATAGTCAAGGAGGACGGAGGGTTGAATTTCATCGGAGTTGCAATAGACGTACTACATGCTGAATTTAACAGAATGTGATAGAAAACAGTCCATTCTTTATCCAAGTCAATTCTGCAGTGATCTGCGTATGTAGAAATAGCGTTTTTGCATCAGTTTGCCTGTAATTTGCCTATTTTTGGTTCATAAACGTATGTTTCATTTTGGGGTAATAACACAAAGACAATCTTAGTTAAGAATGCGTAAATTTGACATATTTTCAAGTATGTACCAAGTATTAAAGCCATATCAAAACCAGGACTAAATACTGTAGGATACTTGTTTAAATTTGCATAATTTATGCAAATTTGCACTTTTTCCGTAATTTCTTCAACTCAATTAACGACATGATGAAATCGTATTTTCAAAGTATCGGCCACATTTTAGACAGTCTATTATAAAGTCTCTACTGTGTGAATTTGAAAGCTGGTGTTCTTTCTCTCCATTCTTTCTTACCTTATAATTCACTTGTTCCCATATATGCGCTCTCATACTATCCTCAACACATATTCATCTCCCCATCTATAACCCTTCCCATTACATATTTTCTCACCTAAATTCTAAAATAATTTTCCCCCAATAGCTAATATCCTTTTTATCCTTTTATTACACACTCATTGTTCCCCTCTCCATTCCCATCTTCTATTCACTCTACCCATTTATAGACCCCATTTCTCGTTCCCATTCACATTATTACCTCTTTACAATAGTTTTCTTATTATTCCATCGCTTCCCATACTCTTATGAGTGTGCGGTAAGGGGCTTTGTGGGCTCCACGGTAAGGGGCTTTGTGGGCTGGAGCCCACAGTTTTTGTTTTTGTTTCTTATTTGGTCTGTACTATAGCCGTTCTTAGCCCCCCTCCTGGTCTGGAGGTTTCTGGACACGCCCTTGCTTTAATCCACATACCATGTACACTCTTCCTTCCTCACCTTTCCATAAACTTTTTTCTTCCCTTTCCCTCCATAATCTTTCTCCCTATATACCATTTCTCCCTGCAGCCTATATATTTTCTCCACTTATACCTATTCTCCCTAACTCCTGAAAAATCCCTATACATACGCCCATTATTCGTTATGCATCCCCGGTTTTTTCATGTTCTCTCTTCTGGCTCTACCCATACACTCATGCATGTCTCCCTTCACTGTGTCTCGTTCCTCTTTCGCACACTCCCAATTTCTCCTCCCAATTATTTCCCCTTTCCCACATACTTTATCGCTTTCCATATTGCACTTGGTCCTCCCCGCCAACATTTTCCTTCCATTTTCCCAAACATATCCCCTCTCCCAAACAGTCTCTCTTCCTTCAACTTTCCTTCGACCTGCTCTTATATACCATAGTTCTTCCCCCATATAATTTCCCCATTTCATTAACTATCATCTCCCCTTCTCATAATCATTCTCAATCCCTATCTTCGATCTCATTCTCTCTACCAGGGCCATTGTATCTTGCTATCGTTCTCTCATACGTATTGACTAGTCACGTCGATTGATACAACCGAACTTCCCCAGCGGCCATTTTTAAAGTAGGGCTAAACCTTGGGAGTCACCGTACTGAGTTAATGCGACGTCAATGCAACTTGTGAAATATTTTCTTGATTTGAAAGAAAAATCGTAGTAATTTTATTAAAAATTTGTGGTAAGTAGCATCGACAATTATTCCACAGTCATGGGTTTCGTATCACTTGCGGCCATTGGCGTGATACAACCACCCCGAAATGCTGGGATTACTTACGTGCAATTTGTGCATATACAATATTATTGATGAAAGGTTTGACACAATAAAATGTCTGCAAAAAGAACTGATGTTTTGTAAAAATGTTATAATTATTGTGTGAGATATTTTACAGGAAAGCTTACAATGTAAGCTTTTTAACGGGATTAGGCCAAACATAATCTTCATGTTTGCCTTCTATTCTCAGCAATTTCACTTAGTAACATTTTGCAGGAATCAAAATCCAAAATGGGGCCTCTCCCCTTCCCCTCTCCCTCCCCTTCCACTCCCCTTCCCCTCCCCTTCCCCCTTCCCCTCCCCTTCCCCCTCCCCTTCACCTTCCCCTTCCCCTCCCCTTCCCCTCCCCTTCCCCCTTCCCCTACCCAAAAAGGGCCAAAAGGGGGTGTTTCACACAAACGACGTCAAAAACTCAAAGGTGGGTAATAAACTCGAAAAGGGGTATGACCCAAAAAGGGCCAAAAGGGGGTGTTTCACACAAACGACGTCAAAAACTCAAAAGGGGGTATGGCCTAAAAATTGCCAAACACAGCAAAGCCCGTAAGGTATAGAAATGGTCAAACGCCCCCATTTTATTCAAACGACCAAGTTTTGCCGTACGCAGGTTTTGCCGAAAGCATGTTCAACCAAATTCTAGAAAGGTACAAAACACATCACGAGTCATTAAGGGAGTTATGAAAAGGCGAGTTGTGTTGAAATTTCAATGTTCTAACATGGAATTATTATAGTAAACTATATTTTACTAGTAGACACGACACATCCGTACATTCAATGCTTTTGTGTCAAATTCCATACTTTCGTAGGTACTTGTTATGTAAAGGCTCAGTCACACTCCAGACTGCTCAAGACTGGTGCCGATTGGCCATTTTTTCGAAAATCGTGAGTAATTTTAATTTTTCATGTGTAGCTTTGGCCAAGTCTGGGACTGTCCTGTACAGTCCTCTGCAGTCTTGTGTGGTCGGGAGCACGTGGCAAATTTGAAAAAAAAACCGCCACGATTTTTCTTGCAGCTTAAACAAATCGTGGCGGGTTTTGGAATCGGGAAGGTCGGCTTCAACACATGAGCGGTTTGGAAGCGGTAGCTGATGAGTTGGCGCGCATCATGAGTGGTTGTGTGCAGTTGGAAGATGCCACGGTCGGCAATGAGTCTGCTCCGAAGCGGAGGGAAGAATGCACGCCTATTGTACATGGTAAATCGGCGACTAAACTCGCGACTAGGCCTACGAGATAGTCGCCGACTTGCAGTTTTGACAGCACCAAGTCACAACTACTAGCTGTCGTGTTAAGTTTGGCGCTTATCGGGGACTGAAGTAGTGGCGCCGCCGATTAAACATGTTTTGACCCTTGTTGATTTAAAGGTAATCCGAAAAATCGAAAAACATCTCAAAATTCATAATTGTTATAATTTTTGTTACTGGCATGGAATATGCAACATAACCTGTCAATGGTTGGTCTTGAATCCGTGTATTAAAAGACAAGGCAGTAACTTTTATCTGAGTCGGTAATTTCTATACGTACGTGCGTATCAAAATTCCGACTTGAGAATCAAAGCCTTCCCGTGAATATCACAGATTTTTCAGCGTGGGAATATTGGTGCTACCAATGATCCATACATTGCACTACACAAACTTATTGATCTTTTGTTTATTCTGTACTGATGTAACCACAAGTGCAGATTTTGTGACGCCGTCGCTCTATTTCTAATGGCGGGGAGACGGTATTGGGCAAATTTTCCTAAAATACTTAATTTTTTTTCACTATTTGGTGTTTTTTGCCTACATAAAGCATTATTATGGATTGTACAATTGTACACACTTATTCCCGATTTGTAGTTAAAAGCATGTATTTCCAACATTTTTTCGGACTCTCTCGCTTAAATCGCTTTCCTTTAATCTCTTTAAACGCCTAGGCATGATGGCGACAACATCATTAAGGGCATAGCGCGATTTTTGCTGATTACCGAACGATAACAAAAATCATAAAAATATATTTTGGTAGTTGTGTTACTACTGGGGGATGTGCTACATAACCTGCAAGTGGTTGGCTTGAAACCCTGTCAATTAACGGCAAGGCGGTATTTTTATCCTAGATTCTGCAATTTCTATACGTGCGCACGTATCAAAATTCCGCTTGAAGAACAAAAAGGCCTTGTGAATATCCCAGAATTTTTAAGCTTGTTGATATTGTGCACCATGACCTGTACAACTTGACCTCAAGCACCACATTGATCCTTGTTTATTCTGTGACAGCATAAAAACCCGCACTCCGCTGTTTTAGTGTAGATTTTGAGATGCATCTGTCGCTTGTATGTGTGTTTTGCGGGAGACGGTATTGACAAATTTCACTCAAACCTTTTTGTGCACTATTTGGTGCTATTTTCCTACAATATAGTAGTTATTTGTATTGTACACACCTATCCCTGATTTATTAGCTTAAAAATGCTTTCCATATTGTTTTCACTTTCTCGCAATATCGCTGCAATCCCTTTTATTGGTACATAACCTTTGACGCTACACATGCAGACACGTGTAATTTCCTTGAAAAAACTTCAGCATTCCTCTTTCATTTCATTCAATACCAAAAACTTCCTGTGGTACGCTTATTGCAACTACCTGAAAAAATAAGGCTCTTTTTGGACCCGTCCTCCTTGCCCAAAATTCTTAGGTTGCCAAATTTAGCTCTAGATTTTTATGATCTCTCCCCTCAGCAGTGGCGTAAATTCTTTTTGGACCTGGGGGGTGAATGGGGTTTCATAGACCTTTATGCAATTAAGTTGGTTTGCTGAAACAGGGCCATTATTAGCACATGTGGCGTGCGAAGCGCGCAAAATATTTTGCCATTTGAGCTAAAATCGTTAAATGTAATTGTAATTAAACAAACTGCGCTCGAAGCGCTGGGGAAATTTTACCAGTTTAAAACTATTGTAAAACAATGAGTTATTTTTGTCAAAAACACATGAACGGTGCACACATGGGGGAGTGGGTGCTCGTATTGACCACCCCCGCTCATCAAAATAATTGGGGGGGGGGGGGGATAATCCCCATCCCCCCTGGAT
Organism: Ophioderma brevispina; assembly: GCA_023653785.1. Taxonomy (NCBI): domain Eukaryota; kingdom Metazoa; phylum Echinodermata; class Ophiuroidea; order Amphilepidida; family Ophiodermatidae; genus Ophioderma; species Ophioderma brevispina. Next base: position 83,350 of record JAMKCH010000359.1, read on the forward strand.
TTTCGCCTATGCCCTCAAAATTCGCCGCCACATGGATAACCCATTGCTAATGGTTGAATCAAATAAGAAGTTGAAAACAAAATAACTTACAAATAATAAACATACCCCTTTTGTAAAGGTTAAATAGTGGTAAAATTTTCAAGGATTAAGTGGAATGTCCAGTGTTCGAATTTTGAACATGACCGGGCTTTAAATTGACGATATTGAGTACATTGTGTAGATACTGATTTTTTTTAACGTAAATAAATGCCACATAAAACATTTTAATCGTGAATGCTAAGTGTCACATGGTCAGTTTCGACAGGTGATAGGAAGGCTAGCTTATTGATCCACATATTCTTAGACTTACCTAAATGAGATGTCATTTCAAGGACAAAATTCGGGATCGGACGCTGAATTGATGTGGTTACGCATAACTGTTTGGAACATTATAGAAGAAGATTAATATTAACAGCCCTTGTCCTCTAAAAGCGACAATCTTACACTGAAAAGCAATACCTTAAATACATAGCTTACTTAAGTTTCATGAGATCTCGAGAGAGAGAGAGAGAGAGAGCGAGAGAGAGATAGACGAGCGAGAGAGAGCGAGAGAGAGGAAGAATAATGCGGCCTTGGAGCTGGCAATATATTGGAGAAAGGACCCGGTGTCATAACTCGAAGCGTCCTGTCGTTTTAAGCGTCCAATCGGACGCATACGGTTTAAAATCATTTAAAATATGAGCGGCTAAACTTCTATTTTCAATATTCTGTCCTAGACAACCTGTGTTCACTGGAGCGTCCGCTAGACTGTGTTTATATTTGTGTTTGTTCGTCGGACACTAAAGTTTGAAATTAAATCTTGGGATCCGAGTTTAGTCTAAATTCTATTTTCATGTCCTAAGACTCCTTTTAAAATGGAGTGTCTCTAGGAATCTGTGTTTCTGTTTTCTCCGTCAAGCACTTGGGTTTTTGTCGAGAGTCCGACGGATACTAATTTTATTTTTTATTGGTTCCTAGCCTTCTTGTTTAAAAAATGGAGTGTCCCAGGGACGGTGTGGTTTATTAGAATTTTTATCCACCAACCCTAAAGTTTAAATCTGAGAATCTGTCGACACTAATGTTTTAAATCTTAGAGTTCCGACGGAACCTATGTTTAAAATTGTGCTAGGGCTCTTGTTTTAAAATGAGAGTGTCCTATAGGACTTTTAGAGCACAGCCTGAAGGTTGTGCTCAAACGAACGAAGATACCAAAATAAGTAAGTTGATGTGCAATCATATTAAAGAAAAAGAATCAGGCTTTTCCAATATTTGTTTTGGTTTAGTGAAAACGGTAACGAACTTATTAAATATAAGTTATTCACACTGAACAGATTTGAATTCTTCATTACAGGGATAACTTCATCATAGAAAAGTGCGAAAAACAGCACGTGATGGTGCAAATTATCTTCAGTAAGTTCGAGGAAGAGAGTTTAGGTTTCACCCTCTAATTAATTGCCTTACTTGATCACAGATGCCGAAAAGAGATATGTATCCCGGCCTGCAAATTTCTAATAGGGTGGATGGACACTCCTGAATTTAGGGTTTGTTTTGCAATATGCTCCTTTAGCATTACCTCATAACAATGACATCCTATCTGAATATTGCTCCATAAAGCAAATCCAAAAGCTTTTTTTTGGAGGGGTTCCACTTAGGTAATTATAGGTGTGAATCTTTATTGTCTTGAGTATCATGAACGCTCAAGCCCTCACCGCAAAAACCTTAATACTTTAATTCCAAAATTCAATTTGTATTAGACTTTAAGGTTGATTTTTTATTGACTTTCTTTGGATTTTGAGTGTTTATATTTTGGTTGCAATATATTCTTTCTGGTACGATTTACAGATCCAATTTTGTAATAAATTTAGAGCTCCTTTCATTGAAAGTGGCACTAAATATTTATATTTGTTTTATTTTTAATAGAAAGAAAATATTATAATTGGCTATAGTTGACGATTAAAGCGACTTCCTTTGTACTTGTTAATCTGTTTTTGTTTCTTTTTGCCAGTTTGCATCTTTTGTGAGTTTCAAGACGAAAGCCTGGCACATACTCGAAATATTTCTGCTTAAGCATGACATTGGCACAATCGATTGGGATGTTTCGCACTAAATTTGTTACTTTTATACTCTGAATGACAAAAGCAAATAAATTAACAAACACTATTGGAAAGCCCAGTCTTTGTTCTTTAATAGTATGCCAAGTTTGAATACTTGATTTTGAAATTTTAAAAAAAAAAAAAAAAAAATCGTTTTCTGATTGTACCACACTTTTTTGAGACAGGCGTATAATAAATAAACGAAAAAAAAGCCCAGCTGAGTCGGTGGATCTACAACAGATTTGAAACAAATAAGTCTTTCAGCCGCTTACTTCTCCTGAAAATCTGACTGACTTAATATTGCGAATGTAAAGAAGCAGAGTTCTTAGACACTGGTACTTCCAGCATGGAAAGGACATGTCACCATATTTCCTGTGGTACGTGGGACCTGTGTCGGAAAGGTAAGGAAGAGCAAGTCTCCTAACTCCTTTATATACATACAACGGAGTACCTTATACTTAATTCTCTGATCTATTGTAACCAATTGAAGAGTTCTCAGAAGGGGCGCTGAAGGATGGAGGCATTCACCGGAAAACAATCCTGGCGGCTATATTTTGAGAAGTTTTCTGTACCGGTACGATCCTTAGATGAAATACTGATATCCGTGAATTGGCGTAATCCAAACGGGATAAGACGAGCGCCCGAACAAGATGATGACAGCTTTCGACTGTAATGAAGCGACGAATTCTGTAGACAATTCTAATAACCTAGTTTTACAACTCAATTAACTTTGTTGCATGTATTGTAAGATTGAGAAACTTCTTTGATCTACTTTGTGAACTTGGGTTGATGATGTTCTAGAACGAAAAGCGTGCGTACTTTGTATAAACTATTTTAAAAATTATATGTGTGTTTTGACATTTTTTGATAGGGCATTTTGGAAACAGTGCTCCATCCTAGAAAAAACTACATGGAGAATTTAAAACGATTGTTTCCATATATGAAATTATGTGCATGAAAATGAAAAAAATAAACTGGGGCCAATTGACATTGATTCAAAGTAACGATACCATTTTTACAGAACGCCAAATGCAAGGGCATTTTGCCCAAATCATGTGTTGAGGACCGCTTGCACTATTTTTGTTTGTTTCAATGGACTAATGGTGGTGGTGGTGGAACAGCCTAATGAAAAAAACCCCCTCGTTATATGGGCAATGTTTTAAATATTTCCATGTACAGCTATTATAGGCCTTAAAATTATGACCAAAAGGTAAAGAAGGAAAAAATGAGGACAAACAAAACTGTTGAATACTTTATTTAATGGGAAAACTAAAAGTTGTACATGTTTGCCTTGTGCGTTTTGACATGGAAAAGGGGTTAAATAACAGGGGTAAAATTAAAACTTGGCCAAAACCTCTGAGGCTATAACAAATGCAGCTTTGAAATGTCAAATTTTTGCTTTGCAAAATTACACATAATGGTCCGACCGACAAATATCTACCAAGCTGCTTTTGTAATGTAATTCTAGGCCAAAAGTGCGGCAAACCGTTGAAAAAACTGCAGAGTTTTGACCTACAAAATTAAAATTAAAAAAACATAACTCCTCTGATTGTCCAAGTATTCAAGTTTGCATATTTCTTTGGGCACACAAATTTTTAGATAATTTGCAGGTGCTCGAAATTCAATAAAAAAATTTGCCAACTACCTCTGAGTTTACTCATTGTAACTTGTTTTGAAAAATGGCAACCATTACAGAATTTTTTTTGTTTTGCCTTGTAAAAAAAAAACATGCATGATAAAATGTGTCACCGACCGTTTTCTTTAATTTTTCTTAGCTAAAGCTCTAGTTAAAGGGTTAATCGTTTAAATGGTGGACATCTTGGATTTTATAATGGCTAAAGGAGCATTTTGCCCTAAAAATAACTTGGATTGTGAATGTGCTGATAGCAATCAGTCTATTGTATTTCTACATTGTCCTGGCTGTTTGAATATTGTACATACACAATGCCATGTGCTAGGTTGTTGAACCTTCCTAGAGGTGTAATTTTGGCTGACGTGCAGTTACATGAGACGGCACACTATAGAGAGGGAGTGTCCGACGGACAGCAGGTTTCAGACTCTGGGCGTCCGTAGGACGGACACCAAGGATTTTGCAGACACTGGTCGTCCAAAGCCCAGTCTCTGAAACTTAATGTACTACCGGCCACTTTGTTAAGTAAGACACTCAGGCTCGTATTCTCAAACGATGTTTAACGCTAATCACTGGTTAATCGCAATTTAAACGCCCGCTAAAATAAACGCAATTCTCAAAGCATGGTTATCTTTAAACGCTGTTTAAATTTTAGCCGAACATCGTTAAACATGCCTAAAACGTTGTTAAACTTAGACTTGGTCCGGGGGTAATTTAAGTTTTCATCAAATGCCTGATATTTTCAGCTCTATGTGATACTCGTGGTTAGACCAGTTACCTCCTTATCTTTCCTTTCCGAGTCCTCAGTTGAATTCTTCTCGTCCATTTGTCCTTTGCTTCTATTTTCATGCTCGTGTTATCTGTTATAGTATTGAATGATAGCAAGTGCGGCACAACGACATAAAACTGTTTTAAATAGGCCCGGTGTAAGAAACTGAGTGTCCTACCTATAAAATTGTCCGGTAGGACAGCAGGTTTCAGAAACCTGCTGTCTGTCCTACGGACACCCAGTCTTTGAAACCTACTGTCCGTCGGACACTCGCTCTCTAATGTGCCGTCCTTCGGACACTCGCTCTCTATAACCCGTTGTCCGTGGGACCATCGGTCTTTGTAACCTACTGTCTGTAGGACACTCACTCACTGCAACCTGATGTCCTATGGACACTCATTATCTGATATTAGCTGTCCTATACAGACTATTGCTGAAGATATTGATGAAGTTATAATGTATCTGAAACAAATTAATGTATATGACTAGGACGCTCTATTTAGGGGGACACTCAGATTCATTACAGGTCATAGGACTCTGTATTACTGTGACATGAAGTCCTATGCCCTTAATATATTTATAAATATATAATATAGAAACACTACCAGACGAATTGTTGAGATCGCGGTGCCGGGTGGACGTGTTTTGTTTTGGCTGCAATATTTTTATCAAAATTTTTAACTTTTTAGCGTCAATATTGACTTCTAATCGACGGTGTATCGTCTTTTAAACTTTTGAGTGTCTTCTGATTTAAATTTTGGTGTTTTTGGTGTTCGTGTACGGCGGAAATAGTGAATTTTGTGCAACAACTCAACAGCTTAACAGTCGCCAAGAACTGTGTGCATAGTCAAGTCTTCTGAATTCTCCGACCAAACCTTTGTTGTCGGCATCTTGAGTGTGACGCAGTACTAATTTCTCTTTTGCCATCTGCACTGGACTTCAACACTTTATTTAAAGGCAGGAAATCACCCTCGGATATGTTTTCATCATCATCTTACTTATTTGTGTAGCTTTTTTCCAACTTGTACATTCTGGAAATTTCCACATCCGGAAACCCGATTTTTATTTACACTCAACTCGTCATGATTCCGGTAAGAGGTTTTGTAAGATTTGATAACATTGCGATGATGAGAGGCCGACGAACTATTTCAAGTTTAATGAAGGGAATTATTCATTTCTTCACACGAACTCCAAACAAATAGGTTTCATCATGTTAATGAAAATTCTAGGTCCATCTTGTTTTTGATTACATAAAATAGTCCTATCTGGGAATCAGGCCCGCTTGGATCTGAAGAACTTTTGGTCTCAACCAGCGGGATGTACCTCCTCCTCAACTTAGAAAATATTCACTAACCCACTCTGTTTATGTCTATCATTCTTAGTGGGGATGTGGAAGTAAATCCCGGACCTGATGGCAATGACCAGGTGACAATTGCTTGGATTGTGGGAAAACTTTTTCGTAAAAAATGCAGAAATTATTTTGTAAGGACTGTTGGGCAATTGCTGCATTTCAATTTGCATGATTCAGAACGTGTACATAAAAACTAAAAAGGGATGATGGTAAATTTTTTATTGCCAAATTGTAGTGCTCCATGTTCTGATTGGTATGGAACCCGATCTTGAATGATCACCAGTGGTATACATGCGATGGATGTGATCATTGGTTTCACACAGACTGTGTCAACGTATCTGACAATTTTGTACTTACAACTTACGAATCCAAATCGTCAGTTGCACTGTCCATCTGCCAAGTCAATAGTAGTATTTCATCTGAAGATTCTGAGGGTAGCGACCTTAACACGTCGGATGAAACTTACATAAGTGAGAATCTTAAGGATAACTCTGAGATAAATGCACGTCAAGAAACAAACTTAGAATTCTTCTATGAATTTTCAGAGAGGTCCAATCTAAAGTGCCTGATATGGCCACTCCCTGATTGACTTTATCAACCCGAAATTCTCTGTGGTACGGAAACCGGCTTCAAGATATCAGCAGTAGTGAGATTCCCCGCACTCTTACGTGGTCCTTTAGAAAGATCGCCCCGTAAATCCTGCCCGTTGTGTTTTTCATGCCATTAAGAGAATTTTAGATTGTGCACGCCAAATCAAGATCAGGCTGATTGGGAACTACTATGTCCAGATATCAACTTAAGGGAAGGAGCCACTTATTGTTGGTACATTCTACAGAACTCAAGAAGATAATGAAGGTTTCGTTTGGAGGAGCTTTCCCTTCCCGCCGGCTTGGTAGAATGGGTGATACAATACTACCCCATATTAATACGTTAATGGGACTTTAATCTTTCCAATGTAAATTTGGGGGGTCCGATAAGTCCCGTTTTCACAAAAAGCGGTTCCGCAAAACACTGAGCTGACAATTGATCAAATTCACCGACGATCATGGCTTCACGCAGTAGTTCTAACCAACCGTATCCAAGGGACACAAACCAGCATTTTGATTGATTTTTCAAATAATGTTCCGTCAATAACATAATACATCTGTTATTGCTGGGACAGCTGATTCACCAGGATGTTTTGGTTGGACATCACTGTTACTCGCCCCAAGAAAAGAAGGTAAAACAGAAATGCCTCACGGACTTTCGTTCCCCAATATTCATGCTGGACACGCTGGTCAAGGGGTCGAGTGCAATGGCAGAAATTTCACCAAAGAACCTTCAAATCATGGATGACTTTTGTGACCCGCAATAAGATTCCCTCCTCTCGATATAATCTTCCTTGGTTCAACCGCCGTCCCCTCAGAACAGTTTTGTTGTTAAGAAACACAAGGCTTTACACATTGCAAACAGCGGTCCTCGCAGAGAAGTCGACTGGGACAATTATCATAATATAGGAAAAGTTTGTCCACGCAACTCCGTTCTACAGATCTTACTTCCTCAGAGACCCTGGGTGTAGCAATCAAGGATACCCCAAATCTGCTGGAATTTATTAAGACTTGGAGAAAGGAGATAGTGGAGTTGCCGATCTGCTGCACAATGGTGAATGATGTATACTGTGGTAAAAAGGCGGAGATATTAAACAACAGTTTGCCAGTGTATTCACACGTGAGGACCCTGGTGAGTTACCAGAGACCTGGGAGAGTTACACACAAATTTACCACACTGTGTCATTTCAAATGACGGATTTTGAAACAGCTGAAAGAACTTGATACTTCCAAAGCTCATGGTCCTGATGAGCATACCCGCCATGGTTTTTGAAATTGGCTGCAAGTGGATATCTCTCCATAATCTTACATCTTCCAGACATCAATTGATACAGGGAGAGTACCAGAAATGTGGGGACGAAGGCAACATCACCCCTGTTTTTTTAAGAAAGGCCGTAGATCCGAAGCATCTAACTACAGACCCGTTTCTCTTACTGTTGGTCAATTTGTAAGATTCCTGGAACATGTCGTCGCAGTCACATCATTCATGCGACTGCAAATCGCAGGGTATCCTGAATGACAATCAGCATGGCTTCAGACCACGCAGATCACTGAAAACCCATTAATCCTTACCGTGGAATGAGATTGCAAAACTCTTGATTGAGGGCAAGCTGGTAGAACATAGCCTTTTAGATTCAAAAGGCCTTTGACAAAGTGCCCACACAAACGTCTGTGCCCTTAACTCCGCCCCTACGGGATGTCAGGTCAGATTGCTAATTGGATACAAGACTTCCTCACTGGGCGAACTCAGCGTGTTATGGTTGAGGAAGTTAGTCGAAGGAAGCCCCTGTGTTGTCTGGAGTGTCCTCAGGGACCTGTCCATTGGCCCAATAGTTTTTCTCTTTTATATTAACGACCTGGCTGCAGATATCTCTTCTAGTGTCCGTCTGTTTGCAGATGACTGTTTTAAGCTACCGCCTACCGCCCAGTAACCCATGTCAGAGCCCTCTTCTACACTTCATGAGATGATCTTTTAAAAAGTTGCGAGAAATGGCGATAATTGGGTTGATGTCTTCAACCAGTCACATGCTTCACCATGATAAAAATTGGAAAATGATACAAACCCACTAAGCACACCTACAGTTTCTGTGGACAGGAATGAACACAGGTGGAACCGCATCCGTATTTGGGAGATTTGCTTTCAAATACCTCTGACATGGAGGCATACACCATACTTGCTGAAGTGTGCTCTAAAGCCCAACGTTCCCTGGACTGATTCGACGTAACCTGTGGTCATGTGATGAGCAGTACCGTCAACAGCTATAAACACTTTTTAGCCCTTTGTTGGAATCTCTCCACGCATAGGATTCTTCAAACAGTTCATAATATAGAGCTTTAATATGATTCCAACGACAGCAAGCAGTGTTCTGCACGAGGAATATAGTCGCGAAGAAGGCACGTCCCAGAATCTTGCAAGATTGAGGGAGGGGAACCACTCAAAACCAGGCGGGAGGCAAAGAAAGTCACGTTGCTATATAAAATAGACATGGGACTTGGTGGATCTTCCTGGGGTAGTCCTGCTTAACCTTACAAGTCAACAAAGGGTACCAGAGGTCATGGTTATAAATTCTCGTTCGGCAGATTAGCTACATACCTATAGATATGGGGAAACATTTTTCCCTTCACCCATCCCCATTTGGAATACATTACAGTAATATCGTTTACGCCAGTGACTTATGAGTCCTTCAAAGTGCTTTAATAGCTAAACATTCCATGAACAATTAATTCGTTTCCTGTCCCCCGGTATCTCAACAATACATGGTTTTTGTCTGCGCTATCGCAGTGAGTATTGCTCGATGGAGCGTCCGACATGGATGGACGTAAGACGATGGCATTTAGTGAATTAAAATGCAGACCGATTTCGAGCAGTCCTGTGTGGTACAGTGGTAAGACCTTAAAACTACAAAGTAAGTATAATGTAGGATAGCAAGTGTATTGGTGTTATTTATGGGTGTGATTAGCCAATCCTTTCATAAGGGTCCTTTTATATAATAATGTTCGTAATGTTTTTAAGGTCCGATTTAAACAGACTTGGGGTTACAGGTGCAAGTAGGAATTTCTTCATATTGATGCTGCCACGGTCATAGATCAGGTCAAAGGTCTCTGAGGTCAAGTTCGTATGTGTAGCTCTGTATGTGTTTGCTGTGTGTTTGTGTGTGTGTTTCCCGTTTTTCGTTAGGTTTACGTGTTTCACGTCTCCTTCGCAAAGTTTAATAAGTCCGATTTACACCAAGAATGGGGATCAGGTGCAATATGGTTTCTCATATGTGGGATGATGTCCAAAGGTCCTGGTTCAAGGTCAAAAGTCCCACTGACGGTCACATTCCGATGCCATCCTTGCCAGGGGGATGACGAAGTTTACTTGTCGAGTATTTTTAAAAAATGTGGATGCAAGAACACTCCCAATTGAGTAAAACTCCGATTGCCTTGGTAAACGTTTTTTTATTTATTGCTACCCGGCAAATTATTCCAAAAACCGGTGTGCCATAAAAGCAGCCCATTTGAATTATTAGTACAGCCGACGTGTATTATTTTTTAATTTTTGTAGGTAAAAATATTGGCAGGTTTTTTTTTCACAGTTTGCCGACTCATATGGCAACGATTAAAATATCAAATAGCCTTTAAAATATTGACTTTTCTCATATTTTTTGACAGTCAGGGCAATGCTGCCTCTGAAGTTTTATTCACGTTTTTTTCATTTTCATGCTTATTGAATATCGGAATAATTTCAAACTTTGTTTGAAATTCCGCACTGTCATTTCTTATGGCTAAAGGCCTTTGGTTTTCAAATGGCCATCAAATCCTAAAAAAAAATATAATAAAATGGAAATTTCCAAACCCACTTGCGGTATATTTGAATATTGCAAGTACAGTCTCATAAAGGCTTCCCTCCCCCCTTTTGAAACAACAAAATAGTGAAAGCGGCCCTCAACACATGATCTGGGCAAAAATTCCCGTTCACTTATGCGTCTGTAAATGGTATGTTGTTCCTGATGTTATACTTTGTACCAATGTGATTGTTCAGCTTTCTCATTTTTTCATTTTCATGCCTTGATAACCGTTGTTTCAATTTTCAAAGTCGCATTTTTTCTGGAAGGGGCACTTTTTTCGAAAATACCTGTCCAAACGTCAAAACACCCACATAAATGGTAATATCATACTCTAAAATGAATCTGCCTGTCCTGTGAGTCTGTCTGTACAGCTCTGCGTTTCGTTTTTTGCTTTGAACACCGGGGCTGGATATTTTACATGAAGTAAGGAGGACTACCTACCTTTCTTTGCAAAGTTTCAGAGTGATCCAAAAAAGTCAATAGTCCCTTCGAGTCTCAATTTCGGTAGAAATACCCTATGACAACCACATTTGGTCAAAAGACAAGCTGACCTGAGCAGAAAACACATCTGAGGTCAAGGGTCACGAGATGGATCAAAGGTCACAACGGGTAGAAATGACACTATTTTTCATATGATCTATTGAACAAAGTAACACATTCTTCTATGATATCATACTATCATGTCACCCAAGTTCCCAAGTAGCCTCAAAGAATTTTCTCAAATTCAATTTATGCACAAGAATGGGTGTAAAAAGCATATAAGCCAGCATTATCCGATAAGGTTGTAGGATAAGTTTTTTTTTCGTCGGACACTAAGGTTAAGTCTGAGTAGTCCCCGACGGACACTTAGTTTCAACCGTGTCAATTGTCCAGGACTCCCCTGGTTTTAAATGGGAGCGTCCCATAGGACTGTGTGTGATAAGTTTCTTATTTGTCCCTCGGACACTAATGTTTAAGACTGAGAGTCCGACGGATACTATGTTCAACGTTTCATTGTCCTAGGACTGCATGGTTTTAAAATGGAGCTCACATAGGATTTGTCTTGTAACTGTTTTTGTCCGTCGGCCACTAAGGTTTAGTGTGAGAGTACGTTTGACACAATATTAAACTAGATTCCGTTGGACACCACGGTTTAAATATGGAAGTCTCGCCGATCCCATCATAATAATAATAATAACACTAAAAACAACCATAGGGGGACAATTGAATTATTCAGTAGCTTATTAGGAGCTTCGTACTAGTTATGCAAATGATTAATATCATTATGATTGTTTTTCTAGTATGAGAACTCATTTGCATAAAATTAATATTCATAGCCTTTTTTATTTACGGAATAAGCGCAAACCTACTGACGTTGGGGGGAAAGAGTTTTTCTCCCTACGTATTAATGAGTACATAACAAAACACCATTTACGTGCCGTCTTGACACACAGCGCCGCCCATTTGTTAAAATTACGGTCATAAAAGTAATTTGAGCCCGCGACCTTGGCAAATCTTCACTGCGCCTAGGGATTCACAAAGTTTTCGACGGTAACTGCCCCAGTGGCGGTATAACGTTTCATATCGAAGTCCCATTGATGCAATTAGGTAATTGCTATTCATGTCCTGTCAAGCGCTACCTGCAACAACGCCATACAGTCGCAATGGCGGAATCACTTTATACCCCAGTGGCTGACACGTACCAACAACTTGTTACATATTTCGGACCCGGTCAAATAACGTTGATTTGGATTTTTTTGTACACTGTATTATTGCGCAAAATACTTGGCCATTCGTAACCATTTACGTTTCGCACCAAAATATTTCCTACTCAATTGGTCTAGTTAGCTGACTAGTTTTATAATATGGTTTATATTGGAAAAAGAACAACAAAAAACGTGAAACCTACGTTAAAAATTCGTACCCTTATTAGCTGGCTCATTCTGATTGCGCGTCAAGTCATGTCACACCGCCATGCTGACAAACTGTGATCTAAGTGGTCTTTTTTTGTCATGCCCCCATTTCTAACATCAAGATCGCCACCTGATTCGTCCGTTTTCTTCGCGATTCCAAGGTACGCGAAACCGTTTTTTTATTCATTGGGTCAGCTTATCGCGAGCGTTCACCAAGCGTCTGGCTGCTAGGAGTCCTGACGTAGCGCATGTCCTAGAATAGCTGGGCCAATTAGCGATGCGGAACGGAATTGGTGGCGCTGTGTCCCACAGTACAGATTCTATGGAGCGTAAATGGTGTGCACTTTAATATAGCGTTGTTTCCCCTTATAGTCGAACTTAAGGTCGTAATGATGCAGATGAATCTAGGCGCTTAACATAGAAAATAGTAGCATTATATCATTATCAAACTACAAATACAAATACAAACCTATAACCAACCTGCCAATTGTCAATTTATAAATGAAACCTTTTCCAGAAAAATACAAAAACAATACTAAAAATAAATTATTGCATAATTTAAATTCAGGGAAAGTCCACCCTCCAAGGAAGGCTTTATTGAGTTTCAGACATCTCGGACCAGAAGATATATGGCTGATTGAATTTACAAAATAGAACAATAAATCATCTTATACAAGTATTAAGTTACTAGAATTAAAATCTTAAAAAAAATCAGCTACGATGATGGAAAAATACCAAAGAAAAAATACATCGCGGTCTTCGGACCGCTAGCATCGTCTGCGGTCGCGGTTTGTAAATGATAGGCTTCATGATCGCCTTTGGTTCCGAATGAACTTCAACTTTTCAATTAAGTCAATTTTTAACATTTCAACCTTACAACTTCCGCACAATGACCTTTAACCTTATTATGGAACTTTTGACCTCATCTACAAAGATGAGCACATGGTTGCACCTAAACTCAATTTTGGTGAAATCGCATCGAAGGTTGGCGAATATTACGGCAACCCTTTTTGACAAAGACACATCCACCAACCAGACAACATCCATTAAAGACAATTTTTTCATCACCATCACATCAGACGACAACAACCGTTTGGCAAAGATGAGCCTGTGTGTCCACTTCCTGCCTTACGGCCGCGACACAATAAATACCCTTCCCCCATTATGAATTCAATCTGAGAGAGTATGGTATCCCACCATGATTGAACAAGCTCAAAATCGGAAATAAGCAATTTCCTAAATCGATGTGTGGAGCAACAAATCACGGACTTCAGTAGACATATGGACTATTTAAAAAAAAATATCCAGTTTTATTGTACTTTACATTACATCAGAACTGTAATATACAAGTTTGAAATCAATCCTGTAAAGCCAGTATTACCCGGGTGTGTTTGCAGAACTGATGCCAGGAATTTTCCTGTAAATTTGCAGTATTTTTGTTTTTAAATTGGGTCTTTTTTTATTTTTAAATCATTTATAATTGAAAATTCATAATGTGTATAAGAATAGCTGTATTATCTGTTGATACTCATATAATTCGATTTAAGTTCCACCTTTGAATTGAGTCAACAAACCTGGAAAAAAATAAACATAAATCTGCAGTAATTTTGCTGTATTTCCAAATTACAGCAATGCTGTACCTTTTTTCAGTACTTTTCATTGTAAAAGGCACGGTTATTTTATTTTTACCAGTGTAGACCTATGTGTTATTTATGTTAATTTAAAGTATTGTTTGAATTGTATTAAATTACCTAAAATGTCAGATGGGATGGGGCCTCCGGAAATCTCCGATATTTGTTGTAATTCAAATATGCAATCGAGAGACTTGAATCAAGTATGGAAATGAGTCAGGGTTGGCCCAGATGATGAGGACTTTTTAGCAGTGTGTTGCCCCTGTAATCATGCTGGTTATAGGACCTGATACTGATCTTGTTAGGCATCGCATTGCCTGGGATACCGGAAGCACAGACTTGAGGAGGCAGTGCTGAGAACTTGCAGGATTCACAGAAGAATGGAATAAGTAATGTTACTTGCTTATATGATTTTACACCCATTATTACCCTTAAACCTTAGTGTCCGACGGACAAAAACAGTTTACAAGACAAAGTCCTATGGGACGCTTCATTTTAAAACCAGGAGTCCTAGGACAATGAAACGTTGAAAGTAGTGTCCGTCGGACTCTCAGACTTAAACCTTAGTGTCCGACTGACAAAAACAACTTTTTACACACAGTCCTATGGGACGCTCCATTTTAAAACCAGGAGTCCTGGGACAATGAAACGTTGAACATAGTGTCCGTCGGACTCTCAGACTTAAACCTTAGTGTCCGACTGACAAAAACAACTTATCACACAAGTCCTATGCGACGCTCCATTTTAAAACCAGGAGTCCCAGGACAATGAAATATATTACTCGGCATCCGTCGGACTCTCAGATTTAACTTAAATGTCCGACGGACAAAACACAAATAATAACACACAGTCCAATGGGACGTTCTAATTTAAAACCAGGAGTCCTAGGACAATGATACATAAAACATTGTATCCGTCGGACTCTCAGATTTAAACCGTGGTGTCCGACGGACTCTGACACTTAAACCGTAGTGTCCGGCGGACAAAAAAAAAACGACTTATAACCAACAGTCCTATGGGACGCTCCATTTTAAAACCAGGGGTTCTAGGACAATGAAACACAGAACTTAGTATCCGTCAGACTCTCAGATTTAAAAGTTAGCGTCCGACGGACACTAAAACGACCGGACGCTCTTAAATATGACACCGGGGTTTTGTCTCCATCATTCAACAAATTCTAAAGCTCCATGCGTAACGCGACATTCTTGAAATTTACCCGTGGGCTTCCTGCATTGCGTTTACAACTACGGAAGGCATTGTCTGACATATAGATATTGTTCACGCACACGTAATGATATAGGCGAAGATAAGTCACAGTTCAGTGGATGATATTTACGGCGTTTAAATACAATGGTTAGCTGAACGACTTGTTAAAATATTAGGCACGAGTTCCATATGTACCCCTCTTCAAAGTTATACAAGTAACAAATTATTTTTTATTTTCGGGGTTAGGGTATTTGTTAGTGTAAGGGCATAAATAAAAAAGATTTTTTTTTCTGTACAATTTTAAAGGGGGGGGGGTACATATGGAACTCTTCCCAAATATTTAACCTGCGGTTTTTTAAACAGTGGGTTTAGCTAACTACAGTTTAGGCCTAACCACCGTTAATTTTAAACATCGTTTGAGAATACGGCCCTCAGTTTCTTTACACCCGTATAATACTGTAAAGTTATCATTCCATGGCCAAATTATAGTTGATGTAAATAAACCGCATTCAACGTAATAAACGATAACGTAATTTACAATAACTTAGTAAAGATTTTTTACCATTTTTCACATCTCCAATTGACTATAAGATGTATGTGATTGAATGTTTAAATAATTTTGTGGTCGAAAAATGAGTGTCTATGCCACTCTTGACCAATATTTAAACAACTTGTTTGGTTGACATGTTGCTGAGAAATGCGAATAACGTAATTACACTTCCTTAAAAAGGTTACATCTTTTAAAAATGGTTCAACATTCTTTAGACTTTTTAATAGTCAGTGTGAGCTGAAAGAAAACAATATTCCAACTGCCGCATTATGTTGAATTGATGCCAAAGTTAGTATCTTAGTAGAAGGTTTTCCCGGACATTAGTTTGTATTCAAACTATAATCGTAAATTTAGAATACGAGGAAAAAAAAAAATCCATTACACATTCTACCCATGTTGGCTATAAACATTGACTGATATTTGGAAGAATTCAAGCTGCTAAAATATTTTTTCATTTAAAAAAAAAAATTTTGATGTTGATGTGTTTAGGACGTCAATTTTCTCCTTATTTTTCGCTATTTGAATGGAAATATTGATAAGAAGAAGAAGATGGAAAGCATGGCAAACTTAAAATGCAACCCAACGGCTCCTATCAAAATACGTTTTGTTCCAATAAAACGTTTGTTAACGTTTTATTAACAAAGACGCAAAACAAAAATCTGGAAATACACACCGGTTCATGAAAATCGACCATCATATACATAGAATGGGTCAGGATGCCACAATCCGTATCCGCGCTTGAAAAATGGTTGACATTAAGCCCTCTGCTCTAAAATATTTGACCCCATACATGCATAGTTGTAGATGTTGGGATATGAAAAGTGCTGTGGGAATAAATAAGCCTTTCTGCGAAAAACATAAAAATCCAAGATGGCGTCCAAAAGGCCGCTTTTTTTCCTAAAGCAATTTTTTATGTATAAAATTTTGATTACAACCTCCAAAAATAGTGCCGTTTACGTCATTTAAAAGCCAATCCAATTTCTACAAACTGATACCAATTTAGGTATAGCTTAAGGATGCTAAGGGTAGAACAATTTCGGTAAAAAGATGTTTTTTAGCATTTTTTTGAAAAAGGACTTTTTTTTATATATGACATTTTCTTCAATATGGTTAAAAACCA